>JAYXIM010030671.1:0-30001 GCA_037575425.1 Anastrepha fraterculus
TTCCTCCAAATTTTCGTAAATTTTTAAAAATTTCTTCGGTTCGTAGATTCATAGTCCACTCAATTGCAGTATTTTTTTTATTAAATGCTTTTTATTTTAACAACGAGCAAGCATGGAAAGCCTTTACTCCGCCATTTAATCAAACCATTTAATCAGTTACTCTTCACATGCAGCCCGTCAAAAGTTGCAAGTACTTTAATATTCTCACAGTTTTATTTATTTCCGAAGTAAATTGACTGAGTTGGGCCTGCCTTACCCATCTATCCGTACTTGTCGCTTGTCGACTTAAGATTCCTTTTCATTGTCAAGTATCGTCTGTTCAGCTGCCTGCTTTAATGCATGTTGCATATCGCCGCTTGCTGATGAAATCTTCTCCCACGCATAGTTTGAAGTCATCAAAATGGCATCTATGTTTTCTGGTACTATCGGATCTTCTGATAGCGTAGCTAAATCAAGTCCCCTTTTCACATAGAATAAGCACATGTCTTGCGTCTTCCTCTTCATGGCATATTGGACATAAAGGCAACTCACATACCCATAAGCGATGCAAGTACTCTGATAGCACCCATTAACCGTCAGGAATTGTGTTAGCTGGAAGTTAAGCTCAGGATAGTTTCCATTTAGTCATATTTCGATGTTTGTGACTAACGTAACGAAAGTTCACCTTCTTTTTGTTAAGTTTTTCCAACGCTCTTGCCATTTCAATAAGGATGTCCTTCTCTTTTCTATAATCGCTGACATTTTAGTGTGACACTACTTCTTTTAGACTTACACTCTCGCTTGTTCTTCGGTCAATATATCGGTGGGTATCGTGGCTGCGATCACCACTGTAGCTTCGAACGAGATGGTGTTAACCTTCATCTCACCCTTAAATAAACTTACATTGTATACCCTCGTGTGTGGTTTTTCACACATATGGTGTGTTTACGTATTTTACAGTAGGAACATAATTTAATTGTAGTCAAAATCAAGATTTATCATCAATAACATATTTATTTTTATATTTTGTTATCTGTTACATCAAATAAGTCTATCTTCAATACATTTTACACAAACATTTCGGTTATGAGTACGCTTCCATACACCTTTTTGGCAAAAACAGCACATCGTTTGATATACATAGTTCTTAGTTTTCGACTTCTCGCTATAACAAATGTGACATCTAGCTTTTCCTTCGATATTCGGAGGAACACTTTTGGATCTTTTTGGAGGAATGTTGAATGATCGTGATGAGCTCTCCCGAGATTCTGAAGGTTCACGGAACAGTGAAGATGTGGAATAGGCTTTTGAGCTACTGTGCTCCCCGACTGATTGATTTAGTGAATTGTTGCTAATAACAGAAAGCAAAGCTGATTCGTTTCGTGGCACGCCTTTTCTCATTGTCATGTATGATTTTGCAAGAGATATTCCAAGCTCACGCAAGAAAACTCGTCGCATTGTTGGTTTGTTTGTTTGCCAATTTGGTTTCACATCTTTGAATATAATCAAAGCGTTTAAAGCTGAGATGTCGATCATATTTGCGAAAACCGCCAATGGCCATCGATTCGTCTTTCTTTTAGAACTGTAACAAGACAACATTTTGTCAACTGTATCCACGCCACCTATAACATAAAATGTTTAACGAAATCAAAATAAAAAGCATCGAAACGAGCCTTTTGTTTTATTATAGAATAAAAAGTATTAGAACAAACCTTTGGTTTTATTATAATGTTGAATGATTATTGGCAACTTTTTCCCATCAGATTCTACATCATTTGAAGCATGCATTGTGCTTTGCAGTACTACGCAATTGTCTTTTCTGCTGATGTATATACGAGTGTTGTGTTTTCGGTGAATGCAAATGTTGATTGGAACAACGGAACTTTTTTGCATTCTAAAAGTTTTGGTGGGATGCTTCTTTTGTTTTTTCGCATTGTACCGACCATTGTTAGCTGTTGTGACAACAATTTTTGACCAAGTTCATAAGAGGAAAAAAAGTTGTCCATTGTTATGTTATGCCCCTTCAATCCACGAACCAAATCCAAAACTACACGTTGACCTTGATTTTTTTCAACTAAACCACCAACTGGCTTACCCAAATACAGTTGGATTTTCCAAACGTAACAAGTTTTAGAGCAAACTAATAGCCAACATTTAATTCCATATCGTTCAGGCTTAGAAGGCATATATTGCCGAAACTTGCATCTACCACGAAAACCAAGCAATTGTTCGTCAATAGTAACACATTCAGATGGATTGAAAATCAAAAGACATGGACGTTTTACGACAAAAAATGCTGTTCCTAGTGCAAACTACATAGAAATAACATATGTGTGGAAAACCACACACCAGGGTAAGCAATGTCACTTTTTAAATATCTATTTATCAAAAAATATTTTTTAATCAATAAATGCGTTTTTTGTGCTAAATTTATGCGGTAGGAAATGTCAAGAAATTTCATGAACATCGCTCAAAAAAAATTTTTTTTAATGTATAAAAAGATTCATTTTGTGTGGTTTTCCACACAAGGGTGAGATGAAGGTTAATTAATGTTAAATGCAGTAATCCAGAAATTTTTAATTTACCATAGAAGCATGTCGAGAAATTATATCACTTGAGCATGAAGGCAACGTGCTATAAGCTTTCTCCCACGCTAATTTCATAGAGCATAGCAATTCAGAAGTTAAAACCTACTTGCACGTATTTCGTCCATTCAAAAAGTACCCTAAATTTAGTAGCAAACCATAAACGACTCAAATACAAAATGGAGTGCCAATCTAAGCGTCTAAACCATACGATACAACCTTGATCAAAAAGTTCCCGGAATAACAAGGTGACGCTCTAAGTCAACTGATTTGAGTTATTTTTATTGTTGTTGGGCTGACAGATCTGGGATTAACATTCCAACCAAAATTTTATTTCCATTGCTTGACATTTGTAAAAGTTACGCAGTCTTGAGTAAATCTACCTATGCACGTGTTTTCGATTTTTTACAATATCAAAAATGGATTTTAATTTGCACCAACGAGTTTGTATTAAAGTTTGCGTTAAAAATGAATTTAATGGTGCGAAAACCTAAACAATGTTGGGAAATGATACTCTAAAGAAAATAGCCGTTTATGAGTGGCGTGAACGCTTCAGAAGAAATCGTGAGTCAATCGAGGATTATGAACGGTTTCCGTAGTGGCAGTCAGTCGATGTCGAAAACTGATGAAAACATCAATGAACTGAAAGTTGCTCAATAACAGCAAATTAACCAACAAAGAACAGACAGAGGACTTGAACATTACTTACATTACTTATGGATCCGTTCAGGGCAATGTAGTTAATGATTTATGCTTGCGCCGTGCTCTGTAAAGTTGGTCCCAAAGGATCTGAATTTCATGCAAAAAAAGGGCCACGTTTATATCGCCAAAGATATGATTTCCAATGCTGAATACGAATAAACACTCATCACACGCGACATTGCTGTAGACGAAACTTGGGCTTATGAGGACAACAGGCTATCCAGATATCAGGCAAGTGAGTGAAGAGTTGGAACAAAATGAACCAAGACAAAAAAAACCAAGAGAATGAAAGACCCAAAAAGAATGCGTTGATCAGAATTTCTATGGATTTCAACGGTATTGAACACCACGAATTTTGATCTGAAAGTCAGACAGTTAAAGTCTATAGTTTGGGCGTTATGAGACATTTACGTGAAGCAATTTGGGGGAAAACCACTCGTGGATTTTGCACCATGATAACGCACCGTCGTACAGTGCCACCAATATACATGCATTTTTGATCAAGAACGAAACGAAAACCATCCAACAGACATCTCATTATCTCTCTATAACTTACTTGATATGACTCTTTGCGGTTTTATTCAGTTTAATCGAGTCAAAAAACGACTGCGGCGAACGCGTTTTAACAGCCCAAGAAAAGTAATGGAAAAATTTAAGACGATTCTGATGGCTACACCGAAAATAGATTTTCCGAAATGTTTGGAGAACTGAATCAATCGCTGGTATAAGTGCGTTGTGGCTGATGGAGAGCGTTTTGAAGACGATGATATCACTTTTGGGGAATAAACTTGTATTTTTAATTTCCCGAACATATTCCGGGAACTTTTTGTTCAAGGCGTTAAGCAACTCCAAATGTTAGTATCCAACAAAATTGTGCTCGGCTGATTGCATTTTTTTCACGCTGCAGCCGGTTGGTAACGCAAGGTGTTATTAATTGATTTTAAATATTCCATATACAAAAGTCCTCTTCTCAGAGCTTTTTAATAAAAGTTTAGCAGGCAAATTTTTGAAAAAATATTTTTGCGTATTTTCGGAGTCCACAAAAATTAAATAAAATATTAGCAAAACACAATATTGACAACTTCCGGGGAGAAGTTTGATTAAATGTAAATTCACTCGATAAAAGTATGTGGGCTTAGTAAATGTTTCATTACAAATCTTACCCACTCCAAAAATGTGATATACTTACATAAATATGTAGGTATTGTGGCAGTTTTGATTAACGCCTATAAATATAATATATACATATGCGTGTGTGTATAATATTCTTTCCATATTCATATAAGTAGCGCACATAAACTTCTCTCCGAACATCTCTTCCCTTTCCTGGTGCGCATACATAAGTTTTATATACACACATACAGACACAAGACAAGTAAATTTAGTACCCCGACTAAGGCAAATCGAGTATATTGGAGAAGCGGAGGGGGTAGATCAGAGCCTAAAAATAAAAAGAGCAAATATGGATTTGCTTGTAGAAGGAAGTGGTGCCGTAGGTCATTCATGGTCACACGCAACGTAAGCGACTCATAAAGAGCTCGCACTTGTACCCAAGGGTATTAAAATTTTGCTTATATTTAGAACGTAGTCGAGAAATGTATAGGCATAATCCTCCAATTTTGTCGTTGAATCACTTTTTTACTAAATAAAACAATGAATTTGAGTGATGGAAATCTTGCAAATCTTTTGACCCTCACGCGCTCAATTGCTTACCTCTTTGTATAATGTCGCTTTTTCGTTCACAAGTGTCAAGTATGATTGATATACGCTCATTTGGAAAAATTATAAACCTTCCGAGAGGGTGAGTAATTTTGCGCCACCTTGTGTATACAAAAATGCTCAGAATGATGAGAGGAATCGCATTGGTAATTGTTGTTTGCTCCCTCATCCGCTCGTGTATACGATAACTCGAGAATAAAATTAATACATTTCAAGGAAAACAGATTGGAATCTTCACAGTCAGGCTGCACTAAAGACTCTGGAGAACGCAAAGCAAACCTCAAAGATTATGCAAAAATCTTAATTCTGCTGCAAGATAGAACACGCTTGTGCTTATATGGGTTTCGGGACACTCCGGTGTCCAAAGGAATGAAATTGCCGACGAATTGGCTTCACAGTTAGCGGTTCCCCTACATAGACCAGAGCCATTAATCGGAATCAGTTCTACAGGAATCATGCATTGGGTAAGCGATTGTGTAAGCAATTAGCATAAAGAGCGATGGTCCGGTCTGGAACGCTGCACAACTGCAAAGTGTTTTGTGACAAGCCCGAGCAGAAAACTGTGAAACTTCCTTCTGAAACTTAAAAGAAAATACGTTCCGTTGATGGTCGGTATTATTAGAGGACACAACCCTTGGGGTCAGCATATGGCCACCATTGGAAACATTGAGGACCCGATTTGTCTGTCTTGCTTAAAGAAGTCGGATACCATTGAGCATTTCCTGTGTGAGTGCCCTGCCTTTGCTAGAGCAAGGCTACGAATTTTCGGTTCCGATGTCATGAGAATGAGTAATATTCGTTCTCTGAAACTGGAGGATATTTTCAGATTTGCCAAAGAATCCTATCCTATCTCTTTCTTTCTGTTACTTCTCTCCTTTACTCCTTGATTGTCTACCCTTTTACTTCCCAGAGCTTTGAATGTACTGGCTTTTTTAGCCTGACTATTTTAGGAGTTAATAAATCTTTCGGTGCTTTTTGGCTCGACTGTTTTAATTTTCAATTTCAATATACTTTAAGGAAACTTGTTGCACAGAATAATCTTTGTTCAAAGTAGTTTGGTATTGTAAATGGGCGAAATCTATGAGTAACCACGCCACCCAGCCATATAATGGTAATTTGAAAAAAAATTACTCAAATTTGTTACAATTAATGAATTAAAGTCGTAGACGCCACCACACCTACTTCTTTTGTAATCGATAGCGACTTAATAAACGTCACTAAACCAGACTCATGCATTGCTGCCCACCTCATTAGATCCGATATATATTATTGAGATCACATAAAACCACGCCCACTTTTTTATGAGACCAGTCTGAATTTTCGCCGGTTCCTCTGATTTGCCTCATTGGCTATGAGTTTCTTTAAATGCAAAAATAAACTGCCAGCCTAAGTTCAATTTTGCTAATACATATATGCTAGGGTATATAAAATTCGGTCCGAGCGGAATTTACCACTTCTTGACTTGTCTGAATTTCTTTGAACAACTGGGGTTTAGTTAAGTAGCATGAAATTTGAACATTAACATTATTCTCATATACAAAAACACTTTAGAACGGTAATTATAATCTCGATGTCGTGAATGGATTATGAAAATTTTTTTCCTTGTAATTATGCGTTTACACAGCTCGCTGCTGGCTCCACTTGCCCTCATTAGTGTTGCTGTATAATTAAAGGAAGTTGACGATAATTTTAGACGCTTTATATTTGAAGTAAAACCAAATATGTATATACGAGGTGTGTTCAAAAAATAAGATGAATTTTAATTTTTCTCACAAAATATTTATTTACTCATCAATTTCTACTTTATCTCATTCATATCATAGTAATTTTAAGCCAATGACCGAGCAATTCTAGTTCCTCTCTATACTGTAAAACTAGTTTGGACAAAATGGAATTGGAATCTAAGGTCTTGATAGCTGCCTGACTGTCTGAAAAGATAGCTAGCCAATTTCTTTGCAGTGTTTTAATGATTTGCATTTTTCTCGGATCGCTAATAGTTCTGCTTGGAACATGACGGCAGTCAGGAATTCGAATTGATTTCGATAAGTTGAGCGCCTCGGAATAGAGACCATCTCCCAAACCACAGATCATCTTAGAGCTGTCAGTGTACATTTCAATGTGGAATCTGCCAATCACCTTTTCTTTTCTCCATTCGACTCTCGTTGGAAAATGAATTTGAATTTAAGGTAGGGGACTGTGAAGTCTGATTTTGAGTACTAAGGGTCCGTACTAAGACCGTACGATCTTGTTGTCCAGCTTCCTATATCCTGTAGTTAAGATATACGCTGATCTTTGTATCTTGTTCAGTTTGATTGGAGACCTAACGGACAATACCCGGGAATAACATGCACCAAATTTGAGTGTTGCGGCTTTGTTAGCCTTAGAAATTTCCTCGAGCGCCCCTGATCTCGCCGCTACCAGAAGGATTTCGCAACTTTACACGCTTGCGCATAACTCAGCGCTTACTCAATTGGCGCGTTTCCAGAAGCAGACCATAAGCTGTCAAGGGAGCCCTAATTCTCTCATTTTTCGGCGAAATCCTAGCGAGGGTCCCCTGTCTGGTCAGCTCGTCAGCCCAGGAGTTTCTGCTTTGCCACTCTAACCGAGGGTTGAGTTTGTCCTTCCGTCCAACTTCAAGGTATCCGCAAACATGTTTGCTATGCTCTGACTCCAAATGTTGCAGTTGAGGGAATATCAATGGAAAAACTTGACTTTGCGAGGGTGTACATTGATAACGCATCATGGAGATGAACTCTAAGTTTCTAAGAACACTTGAGTGTCCGTAGCGTGTGAACACATCAATCTGGTTGTAGCGCGTGCAGCGTCAGTTTTTCCTACGATGTCCACGGGTGCCACATTCAGTATAGCATTACGACCACCAGGCACATTAAATTTCAAGAATTTGGAAACTGGATTTTTTACGAGCACAAAAAAAGCCAATTTATTAGAACGTCAGTGACAAAGTTATAGGTTTATATCAGACTAAAAGTTTTCAAAATATCGCACCATCATTTATTGTTTTGTTTATGACTGTTTAATCGCTGAACATAAGTAAAAAACTACAAATCGAATTTAATATAATATGCTATGAGTAATTAGAAGGTGGAAGGCGAACAAATTTTGTGCTTGTGAGTTGGCGTCCAACTTCCTTTCATTTCATATCCACCAACCCTCTGACGCCTATGTCATATTCGTTGCTGTCGGGCAACTTGATGTGACCCCCACACCATTCCAGGGTGTGTCGCCTAACTATGAAGTATTGAGCGGCCAGTGAGTAGAGCACGAAGGTGCTTAGCGGAACTCACTTATTGTATCAAAATAAGGCTTCTGCGTTAATATTTACCTGTTTTGGTGTTTAATTATATTTGCGTGTGCATATATAATTTTTTCTATTATGAGTAAAATGAAAACCAAAAAAATATTTTAATTGAACCGCCGAGAATAACGCGTGGCGGCGCTTAAATATTCCTGGGGTGATTTTATTCTCTTAAGCTCTAGCTGGTGGCCTTAAAAACTATAATGGATGGGGGTGAAGTGGCAACATAA
Organism: Anastrepha fraterculus; assembly: GCA_037575425.1. Lineage (NCBI taxonomy): Eukaryota > Metazoa > Arthropoda > Insecta > Diptera > Tephritidae > Anastrepha > Anastrepha fraterculus. Next base: position 8,532 of record JAYXIM010030671.1, read on the forward strand.
AAGTCAAGTGACATGAAGTACCACTCAACAGCGGCGATAAAGGCACTCATGGCGCAGCAGGACCACTGCCATTCCCTGATTATAATACCAATGAAAGTGTAGTTGCCCTTTTTTCATTCCATAAGCCGGAAAGGGTGGGATGTAGCCTGTGGGGCTGACAACAAATCAGCAATAACAGTAAGCACAGCTTGCCATTTGAATTACAATGCCCATTTTGCGGATCAACGCTGCAATAAAAATATGTTGCATATCGACTTTGTAAAAATAAATTTTCCATTTATTTTGGCTCACCAAATAATTTTCTACTAATATTGATAGGTGATTGGCCGCAGATCTCCTAACATTTGTGGATTATATTTTGCACTAAAAAGTATGAAGACTACACTTTGTGGCCCATTCAAAGAGCATTTGCCTTTTATTAACAACTTTTCATAATAAAAATGCGAGCGAATGTTTCGCCTGCCAACCTACTGAGAAGCGACCGCTGTTTGAAAGCCTCAAGTACATCGGGCATTGAATCCGGGACCAGCCAAATGGTAGCCATGCGTAAACCACTCGTCTATAGCGGCAGCTGGTGTATTTGCTAAAACTAGAAACAATTTAATACAACAAAAATGTATGTAAATGAAATCATATTTGTCACGCCATAGTTGTGAATTCGTTGGACGCCAAATAAGTTGCTCAGTTGATTAAGTCATTTTACTGGACATCAAATGGCATTTTTATTTTATTTTAATAATCTAATTTTTTTTGTGACCATATAAATGTGAATTATGAAGTTATTTTATGGCTTAATGAATTACTTGGCACAAATGATGAATTCTGGATGAATGTAAAGCACGGCGTTCACTTTGTACTTTATTTTACCGTTCGGATAAGTTTTACTGCGTATTTAGTGCTGCTGATTTCTTCTTCTTCTTGAGTGGCGCGATGACCGCTTAAGCAATTGTGGCCAAGTTTAACTAGTCGGTTCTTTCTCGTGCTAATCGGTACAAATTGGGCATTCCAAGACAAGCCAAGTCTTTCTCCAACTGATATTTCCAATGCAAAGGATTCCTTCCGCTCCTGCTACCTCAGAACCGGAGCGTTTGTTTGCATTCCGACGACATGACCCAGCCAACGAAGCAGCTCAGTATCTTTATTCACTGCAATATGTCTTTGTCATATAGCTTATACATCTCATTGTTCCTTCACCTGCGATAGTCGCCGTCACCAACTCGTACAAAGGTCCAAAACTCTTCCGCAGAAACTTTCTCTCAAACACTCCAAGGGACTCTACCTCAGAGCCTTCGGCACGAAAAAATAGGAAGGATATATTGGACTTATAAGGTGTTCGTTTTGTTCGCTGAAAAAGGAGTTCACTATTGAATTTTCAACTTAGTAGAAAGTAGCTCTTCTTGGCTAGAAAGGTTTTCCACTGGATTTGAAGGCTTTCTTTATTATCGAGATTAACGCTTGTTCTTAAATAAAAGAAATCTCTTACTACTTCAAAATCATAATCATCAGCGGTGACGTGGCTTCCGATATGCTAGTGATCCGACTATTGGTTTGATGGCAGGCGCTATTTTGCCTTATCCTCGTTCACTACTATCTTATTTATCCAATGCAGAAATGACAGTAATAACAGAGCGGTTTGTTAAGGCCAATGATGTCATTATTATCACCATAAGCGAACAATTTTAAGTTCTTGTAATAAATCAAGCCTGAGCGTTTAAGTTCTGCATTTCAGACTATCTTCTCCAATTTACTTTACAGAGAGTAATCCTATCGAAAACTTCATTTGATATCAAATAAGTCGGAGTAGTCATTTCGAATTCCGAAAACGCTGCTCGTATTGCTCAACGTCATCTTGCATAGCCGTATTCGATTTAGGAGAATAAAAAAACAAATATCGTGGCATTAAGCAACTCCTTTTCTTATACTCGAATGCGGTGTGTCGTCGATTTTCCTTTCATTGGTCTATTCCAAGAGTTTTCGTATTGCGAATATTTAGTTTATTGTCGATTGTATAGGTTCAAGACCACATTAATACCCCCGACGGATACTCAGATCCGATTTAAATTCCCGTCGACAGGCATGCAATCGTACGACCATATTTCGAATAGAAGCCAAGAATTTTGAAAAATTCCGCTTCGATTAGGATTATTGCAAGACGCTCGTCCACCGGAGTGAACGAAATACTTAGCTGCGCAGCCTCTTTGCCACCACAAATCCGGCACCGAATTTGTACTTCTTTACGTAACTGCTGCAGCTGATGTTGCAAAGTCCAGTGACCTTCTTGCCTTGCCCCGTTCATCGCACTTGAATGGCAGGATGTCAGCCTTTTCTCTTACGAGGACATCCACCAGTTGGGCGAAAACATTTTACCCATCAAGGGACAGGACGCGCCAAGTGCAAATCATAATTCTCAAAACTTTTGCCGCCGTTCTCATCGAAATAGGAAGCTCTCATACTAGGCTTAGTTTGCATTGTGCGTTTTTTAAAGTGGCGGATTCCAAACCTAACGTACAACCAGATGTCCTGAGCTGTTTCACTTTCTCACAGAAGATATTTGGGTGAAACCCAAAAGTTGGAAGCTACGTTAACCGTATTCAGAGAAATTTTATTGGTCACTCCTAAGTGAATGGCAACTAGAGACTTTCCGCACTTCTTGGGCTTCTACACATGAGACCGTCTTCTGCTGCCGATTTCGGTATTCCTATTTTCATAGAAAAAATTTAATCACGTAGTTAAATACTTTAAAAATATGGGCATAACAAATGAGGAGATTTGGGGGACATCTCAAGTGCAAATCTACAATTATACTACAAACTGTAACGGCCACTCGGTCCTGGAACATCGAATCTCACAACTGAATTTTCACAAATCAGTCTAAAATAAAGTTTAAACAAATATATTATTCGACGCCAAGATATAGTCTTCAATTACCATCCACTTTTCTATCGCATCTAAGTTTAGGTCTTAGGGAAGTACGAAACGAACAACAACTTTGCAGATTGCCATTTCGTTGGTTGCTGCATTTGTGGATCGGAAAACCCGCGCGCTATTATTTAGAAGCCACTACATCCTCAATGACTGACAGTTCGGTGCGTATTTTGCAGCGATAGCACTACTGAGTTATTTTTCTTTGAAAATGCTTTTGAAAATGTCAACGGTGGGCATTACAGAGGGATTATGGGGAACTGTGAAAGATCGAAGTTTTGCGAACAATCTATTAATGGTTAAAGTCCTTAAAGCAAGTATCGAGTAAATATCGTTTTTTTGCGACAATTAAATTTTCTGTACAACTTTTTGTGCACAAGGATTAATTAAAATCAGCTGGCTACTTTTGGTATAGGGTAAAAAATCTGCCAATATTATCCAGTCAGAGTGCAAGAATTGGATAAAAGAACAAGCAACCCTATGAAAATACTGTAAAAAGAACACAAAAATTTTGCAGCCCTGATGCAGAGCAGAATAAATTGTTTATGAAGCAAATCGTCACACTTTTCAAATACCTCTATAAATAGTTAATAAATTTTGATAAAAATCTTGCTTGATTTTTATTGGAAAGTCAGTTTTAGGGTAGCAACTTTTTTTTGACAGGATAACCATTCAAAACAAGGTAAGCGTTACTGAACTAAAACAAGAAAGTCACATGTACGTGAAGAAATTTTATTGCACCGTACGAAAGTGTTGATTTCTTGCCGGTGGTATGCTTTTAAGTATTTGTTTTACGTTTAAAGTTATCATCAATGTTACGGTCAATGGAGTTCGTTATTGCTCTATGTTGGAAAACTAGTTTTTACCTTTAGAGGACTTATATCTGTGGTATATCTTTACATCCAAGTACCACATGCCGTCTTAACTTGGAACCGGCAAGTAACGTGAAGAAAAGACAGATCGCTGATGAATTGCCAAGGAACTATAGGCAAAGAAACTGCGAAATCGTTTAATGAACTAAGAGCAATGTCTAGAAATAGAAATGTCTGGAAAACTTATACTGAAGAAGCTCCTGAAAGAGTATAGAAATAATAATAAAAATTATGTAGTCACAATCAAATGAAATTAAATGCCACCCAGCTGGTAAAATAGTTCGTTTGTTGATGGAGACTTTGAAAATTCTTGTAATCTCGAGAAATAGTCGGAGTGAATATCTACCTTAGAAGCATTTTTATTGTATTTCACCCATTATTAGCCTAAGTCGAAAAGTAGGTCAACGAATGTATGAGACACATTTGGAATAAATTTCCGGCACATTCCTCAATTACTCTTGCCTTTCTCTTAAAATCGTCTGTACTTTATAAAAATATTTTTACTCTAATAAAATATTAAGAAACCCATTATCTTTCATGCTACGTAATAATCTGCTCAAAATAGTTCCCGTACCTAAAGTTACGTATACGCCAAGGCCTTGTAGGTGTTGAAATACAAGTCTTCAACTGCTTGTAGCAATTATATCTGCCAAAAATAGTAGCTTTTAAGACATATCTAGCTTACCATTTACTTGCTGATATTTTTAGGCTGATATTTTTAGGCAACTTTTTTTAACAAGCATTTATCGCTGACGCCACCACGTCTGCAAAATAACTAAAATCATGGTTTTCTAATTATAAACACATTTTTTATAGCTTTTAAAGAGGATTCGTGCAGTATTTAATTCAAAACGCTTCAGAATTGTTGACTGGCCTGTCAGCGAGTCTATTAGTCGAAGACACATCGTTTTAGGGCTCGTAGCGTCATCAGCGTCACCCACACCTAGAAACAGTGATATTTCGCTATATAAGAAAAAAATATTTCTTGTTGTTATTTTGTGTACAAAACAATTTTTTACATTTATTACGAGATTTTTTCATCGCCATGACTTCCACTTCATACATTTGTATGTACAGATGTATTTTCCTCTGCTCGCTTGGTGTAAATGTGGGACTTGATTTTTTTCCGTTACTTGCATTTCGTGAAAATTGATCGATTGCTGGCTTTCGTACTTTCGGTCAACAAAAAGTGTGTAGAGAATAGAGTACGAGTAGAATAGGTACAATAACAAAAAGAAAACAACACGAAAAAAATACCAGACAAAGTATGAATAAGCAAAAGCACGACGGGCGAATGTCGCGCGAGCCAAAAGGGTCAGCGGGCGGTGTAATCATCGTCAACGCCATGAAATTAATGATTGTCAAGTGTATCGCGTGTCAAGCGTTGAGAGAAGGAACACAAAACAACAAAAAGAAAAACAAAAATAAGCATATTTAGAACATTGGCATAGACAGCGCAGTGACGACGAGTGATAAAATAGCTATAAATGCAGAGCAGAGCGGAAAAGTGGCAATTTCATTGTTGATTGGTCAATTCATTTGTTTGACCATTAACAGGCAAAATGGCTGACTGAGCGAACAACTTGACTTAGGAGATGTGCTTTGAGGTAATTTTCTGACTTCCTTTATATATTTTTGTCCATTGAATGTTTTGTTTACTTTGTGCAATTGCACCACCCAATATTCTCACGCCATTTATTCTATTGCTTTTGTGATTTGTTGGTATTAATTAATCATTCGTTTGCAATAATAATAGGAAATTAATCATTTACCGATGCCCTTGACCCATCATTCATTGTGGCGTAATAGAGGCTTCCATAGATAGACAAAGAAAATTGTTGTCTATAGCGCTTTGTGCCTTCAAAGCCTGTATTGCATACGTAGCAGCTGGAAATAGTAACTCAATTTATTATCTAGTCAATGCCCATTGTTGTAATATATGCAATATTTGCATATGAAGTTATTTATATACATGCATGCATGTGTGTGACTGTATTAACATATGCATTTTAAATGAAAATGGAAACTGAAATGGAAATGGAAAAAAAAATCCAATTTACATGCTAAATAGCAAATAACTTCAAATCCCATTTATATTTTCTGCTTGAGTGATAAATTTTCGAAACATTCGACGATGCAAGCGGTCATATACGACTTAAGATAACCGTAATAAGAACGCAAAGAAATGAAAAAAGTAGAAGCAAATAATAAACTAAAATATTTGGGAGCAACGACAGATACGTAACGAAAAGAAAACAATAAAATCCGCATACTTATCAGCAGCTTAAGCATTTCAACTTATCCGCTCCATCTTTTCCACATGTGTCCGATAATACTTACACATACGGATACAAACTAGCAACCATGTAGGGAAAACAAAAGTAAACATTATGAAGTGATAAACATTCTTCACTCCATGCTCCTTTGGTTAATAACAACTAGTTGTATAGTGACCCAATTCTAACTAGTTGGACACTACTCAAACAAATAATTGTATTAACTCGTTTACTGTTTAATTTTGTGCTAAAAATTGTTGACTCCATGCAATTTTGGCCAATGACAACTATTTGCAAAGTAGTCCAATTTTAAGTAGTTGGACTCTACTGAAACAAATAATTGTATAAACTTGTTAACTGTTTTTCTTTAGTTGAAAACCAAAATTATATTTTGAAAAAAATTTGAGTTGAGCCCATACGCTTTTGGTCAATGGTAACTAGTTGCATAGTGACCCCATTTTAACTAGTTGCAAATAAGTCAGAGAAATAAATATGTTAAGCCCAGTTACTGTTTAATTTTGTTTGTAAACGAAAAAAAAAACGTTTTTTTTTTGCTTGCAGCGAAATCTTCAAATTTTAATCCTAATCCTTTTGGAATAGAATATGGAAAGGAGACACGTATTTTACCAAATATTTGTATTAGTGTCTTTTCTCCAAAGTTCACAGATCTCAATTTGTTTGAAACACTGATATAGCGGAAATGATATCTAAAATCATACAAAATCATGTTGAAAGCCTGATCAGATTGGAGGTACTTTTTCCAAAAGGGTTTTTTGCGAGTCACGCGAGTTACGTCACTCAGCCATTCCACTCCAAAAATTGAAGTTGACTGGTCGTCAAAACATGACACCCAACCAAATAAGCGTCATTGCACCACTTCATTTTACAAGTGATATGCCAATTAGCTTGCAATGAAAGAAGTGCAACGACACTTTCGCAAATGTAGAAATGTAAAATTAGTAATAAGAAATATTTCGGTGATTCACCAATTATTGTACAAGTGAATCATCTATTGCCGATAAGAATAATTTCGATGACGTAGGCATAAGATCATTATAAATGTTAGTTGTAAGAATTCATTAAAGTATTGTATTGTATACCGTTGACAAATAAATACGCAAATTGGTCCTTTTTAAGCCGCGACTTGTATTTGAACTTGTCTTGACTTGTCTTTGAACTAAATACATTATTTGTTTCTTACGCCTCGACGCTCTGTGAAAAGCGTTTATCGCGCGCTCAGGCTAACTTATGGTGTTGAGCGGTGATAGATGAAGCCTACTTTTGGCTTAATGGCTATGTCAATAAAAAAATAAACACATTTGCTTGAGAAACAGCCCGAAGTCATTATATTCATTAAAAACAACCGTTTGGTGCGGCTTTTGTGTCATCATCGGCTCATATTTCTTCAAAGACGAGGTTGGCGCCAATCTAACAGTGAATGGCGAGCGCTATCACGCCATGGTAAATGACTTTTTGATGACGGATACCAAAAATTGAAGTCCGCGATCTCCACAACATCTGGTTTCAACAAGACGGCCATAACGGCCACTTGCCATACATCCCGTGAAAGAATTGATTTACTGCGTCGTCCTTTCGGTGAGCAATTTATCTCTTGCCTTGGACCAGTGGATTGGCCACCAAGATCGTGTGATGTTACACCTTCGGGCTTTTATTTGTGACGGTAGGTAAAGTCTAAATGCTTTATAGATAAGCCAGCTCTTATTGAGCCATTGGAAACCAACATTACTAAAGTTATTCACGAGATACCGAACGAAATCCTCCGGGAGTCATTCAAAAGTGGTGTTTACGGATTGAAAGATTATCTTAAAAAAATAAATGTCATAAATGGTTCTACACAAAAATTATAAAGATTGCCCAATCAATTTGAATTATGGTTATTTTATTTCAATTTAAAGTCCGATACCTCTAAATTAGTCACCATTTTTAACACAGTTATTCAAAATCTTGGTGAGAATTTCAGACCCTATCTCACGAATGACTTCCTCGATATTCGCCTTAAGAACCTGAATCGTAAACTGATTGTTCACACGATATCAGTTCTTCACGACACCCTACAAAAAAGTCTTAAAATATGGCCATGAAAGGAAAAGGGAGAGAAATTATATGAGTTAGCTTAAGAGAGCATATGAAGACTTTTATAGTCAGATCGCTGTAATAATCAGAGCGCAATTGTGCCAGAGCCGCCACAGCCGAACGGATTGGTGCGTGACTACCAGTCGGGAGTGCGTAGGTTCGAATCTCTGTGCATGAAACAGCAAAGTGAAAAAAAACTTAAAAAAACTTAAACTCTAATAGCGGTCGCCCCTCGGCAGGCAATGACAAACTTCCGAGTGCATTTCTGCCATGAAAAATCTCCTCATAAAAATCATTTACCATTCGTAGCTGGCTTAAAACTGTAGGTCCCTCTTTTCTTTGTACTATAAAAAATATTTTTACGATTAAAAACAAGAAAAATGAGCGAAACTATGAGAAACAGATGCACCGATGTACGACAAGATAATTTTGAGAGTTCTACTTGCTCTAGTTATTGGTTCGAAAAAATTCGCGAATAAGCCCAACAAATAGTTTGTCATCAGAGGATAGATAGTAGTGGCTAACGAATAAAACCAGTACTGGTTATGGCAAATGGTAGCCGGTTCTTTACACAACATAACGATAATTGAAACTCAATCGCCTACATCAGTAAAGAAGGAAGATGCACAGAAGTCGTAGTCTTATTTCACACCAAGAGCGCATAACTTTAGCGCCCACTAAATATTTCCCGCAGGGTAAGCAAGTACATACATTTATTATTCATACATATACACTTACATTCATGTATCTTTTGTATAGATTTGGATTTAAATTGTTTTATTTGCATTTACGCCGCCACATTTCCTATTGCGAAGCAACTGCCCCATGGCAGTCATTCACAGCGCTATTTTGAATAGATTAGAAGCGAAGAAAAAGGTCCAAATTCTGCGCCAGTATTCTACAGGGGCACAGGAAATTGGCATAATGTGGCCTCAGCGTGGATAAAATTCAACGCATTTATTTATTTCTGCATATAATTTTCATTTCTATTTCTCTATTTTCTATTACTTACAAGCATTTCCATAACACATATTGCGGCTATTTTGTGGGTTGCGAGGCTTAACTGCCTTGCCGTAAAGCCACATTTTATATATTATACTAAATTTGCATTTAAAAAAAACTTTTTTTTGTGTTCGCTTTTATTGGACATACGGGTTTTCGGCACAAGTAAAATAGTTTAAACTAGTTCCCAGCTGGCCACGATATATTCAAATTTTCTTCATGGATTATATATTCATCATTTTTGGTTTACTTAGCATAATTGAAGAGTGTTTATCAGTAAGTTGATGAAACGATTGACTGAATTGAAAAGAAATTCTATAATACGGATGCACAGTCTCGAAATGAGTTGCTTTGCAAGTTGATGAAGCTGTCGTTTCAATTAGAGTTAGCCTTCAGAGTAGTGTAACGGAGAGAGTATTGCTACACAGGTGAATGCTTTGTATTAAATTTATGTGAAAGTGCATGATAATTGCAAAAAAATCATAACCTTTAATTCTTAAAAGCACGAAATATTACATATATTAATATATATTCGTACTTACCCCTTTTTTGAGTGTTTGGTGGCATGCGTCTTTATGATTTTCCTCAAATGGAAGGACCTACAGTCCGATGATTTTTTATGAGGAGCTTTTGCGTAGCGAAAATACACTCGGAGGTTTTACCACTGCTTGCCGAGGGGGAGTGCTATTAAAAGAAACTCTTTCTAAGATTTGTTGGTTCGTGCCCGGAGCGTCAAAAAAATGGTTTTCATGTGAAGCCTTTGGTATTGCCTATCGAGGAACGAAGCTATGTTTTACGTTGCTATTGTATACCAATCTCAGAACTGTAATCATTTATAAAAACAAACTGGAATTTGGTTTTTTGAAGATTTTTAAATTTTATCGTAATTTTCCTCCAGTCCACTAAATTTTCTACAATCAAAGAAACGCTGCACTAGAAACGGAGGCTTTCAGTTGCCTGATGTAGAATTGCTGGTTTATATACGCCGGAGAAGATCGGAATGCTTCAGAAATGTATAGATTTTAGAAATGTTGAAATCAGAAGGATTAATAAGTAGTAGTGGTGATCATGACCATCAAAATATATAAGAGCAAGTCATTGAGTATGGACGTGACTTTTTTAAGCTCCACAGCTTTCGTGCTTACGTAATTGTATATCGTACATATAATTTACATAATACATAGGCGGGTGTGGGGCGAGTATAGTTAGATTTTAACAAGGATAGGTAACTTGGTTTAGTGCGATAAGGATAAATCCTGGTGTATGGATGGATATAGTGAACTCAATCAGCTACTATTTGGGTTTACCCCTGCTGCTGTACGAGTCGATAAACATCACTTTTACAGATGAGTTTGTATGTGATGGTAGGAGTAATGCTCATATTCTTGGCAATAGTATCAGCAATGACCGAATTTCGTTGGGGCGTGAATGTCCTGGTACCCACATGATTCCGATTTTATGGGGCGGGGTGAAAAGTCGAGATATTTCTTATGGCTTCAATAATGTGATTGGAGTTATTTTAGTTTTGTCACGAACTGAAAATAGGACATACTGCACGGCGTAGAGAACTGATTTTACTTCGGCGGTGAAAATTGAGCAAAACCAAAGTTGTCGAATGCACCATATAGACTCTAAAACTCTCTTTCACGACAGAAAGAGATCTGTTATTCGCAAATTAAGGTTTAACTAAACAATAGTTGGTTCAAATTAGTTAAGGGGTTAGAGGTAGTCAGAGGCCCGAAAAAGTTATGGTTTTCAATGTTTTTTTTTTTGCAAGTCATGTGCTTACGGTTACAAAAAATAACCACAGCATTATTTATATTGTCTCGACTTGACTTAATCAAAATTTTAAACAAAAAAGTTATCGCTGTTTGTGTGGAGCCCATTTCTAAAGAAGTCCCTTGCTGTGATCATCCCAAGCCCTTGGAGAACCTACTAAAATCAATCGGGCAAGAGAAATTAGTTTTATTAATAGATAATCTTGTGCTTAATTGGAGCTTTTTTTCACAATAAACAACATGGGAGCCTCGAGAAAAAAACCGACAATTAATTGTTTAAAAAAAATCGAAATTTTTGAAAAAAAAATATCCTTTTTTTAGCTTTTTTATGTTTTTTGAAAGCAGCATACATTTTATTATATTTAATTTATCAAGCGGTTATTAAGTTACACTGATCACCAGTTTAAAAAACATATTTTGGGAAGAATGCATTTACAGTTTGCTATCGAGCTTCGAAGCGCCCGAGCGCCCCTTGTTAATTGTTGAATAACTCGAAAATTATTTGTTGGGTTCACTTCAAATTTTCACACATATTTTACATATTATATATACTTTAAGAAAAAATCCAACTTTTGCAAATTCTGACTACCCCTAACCCCTTAAGGGGGAGCCTGGTTTATGAGGTCTAAAAATTGCATCTCTTTGTGATTTTTTATAGGAAAAAATTAATTTAGCACTGCAAAGTTTTTTCCATCTTTTAATGAACATTTAAAAAGTATAACAAATTTTTGAACTGGTTAAAATAAGTTGAAAAAAATGTTTAACATAGAAATTAGTAGAGCTCTGCAACGCTGGAGTTTCCAACTGGCGTATAAGATACAGCTCGTAATTATTATCAAAAAATTCAAATGGATTTCTAATTGTCATGATTTTTTATTCTAGATGAACTAAGAAAACAGAGAGAAATTCCAAAATTTCAACTTTTTGGAGGTTTTAAAGAAAAAAATGCCTTTCTATAAAAAAAAAATTCACTTCAACTTGGTATAAAAATCTTGAAAAATTTTTTTTATCTATTTTGTTAGTTCAAATATAAGAGAATTTAATACTGAAGGGAACAAGCTATGATTCATTTCAAGGGGTTCATTAGTTTTTTTTTCATTCATGTACGCCAATTCAAAGAAATCATAAAAATGAAAAGTCGAGAAAAGAAGATAAAGTTTGTACTATAGCTGTCCGGTCACAGCGTAACTACCTAACGCTCGCCTACCTTTGGCTTTGTATCTACGGAAATATTGAGAATTAGGCTCTGTAACTTTGTGTGAATATTTTGAAATATATTAGGAATCCCTTAAAACGAAAATAAAAAATGATTTTTTTGACCTTCTAAACCAGGCTTCCCCTTAATCAGGTACAAAATTAACAATGTCTACTAAGTAAAAGCATTTTGGAATTGTAAAAAAAAGCAAAAAAAAAGTTCCCAAAACTAACTATTTTAACAATGTCTGTGAAATTTGGTCTAGATTTACTTAAAATAAGGTGATGGACAATTTTAGGTTCATATTCAACACAAAAAATCCGCAAGAGTGATTCCCATTTGTTCCTGCAACCGACTCCCGTAGGTCTGCGTTATTGATTTCTGTAAAAAAAATGTCGTTCTTACATTTTTTCATGTAACCAATACAATATATTTCCTGAGAATTGAATACATAAATAAGCACCCAGCTATAAAAATACACCCACACACACACACACATGCACATTTTCCGGCTTCGCCAATTTGTTCGCGTAAATTAAATGAAATTGAAAATCCTCAACACCGCACACACTCACCTAAATTATTGAAGTAATTTTTTTTCACACCGAAATCTCATTTTATTTTAAACATTTTGTTTCTCTCGCATGCCACATTGGCCATAACATAGCAACAAAGTTGAAAACATTAACAATTTACAAACACACCCATAAGTATTCAAATGCTTGAGGTGTATAGAATCTTTTGCCCTGAAAATTTATTCATTACACTTTTTGTAGCTTTCACGTAGGAGGTGTGCAAAGTAAACAGCAGACAAACAAAAAAAAAAACGGCTAACATCGCTGTTGGAACAAGAATTACGTATGCAATCAAAAATCATGTGTGAAACAAAACATCAACAACCGCACAAGGATACCGTTAAAGGCATAGTGGAGCAGTGTGCGCGCTCGTACTCAAGACCTGACGGCGGCAAGCTGTAGTTGAGGTGCCCAGCATACAGGTTTATTCAATTTAGGCAATCAAGTGTAGGCGGGAGTGCTGGCGTGTTGGTATGGTGCGATGAGAAGTGTGATTTACTTTAGATCATTCGCATATAAATTAAATTTTTGTGGTAATTTTAACGAATTTCAAATGCTTAGCGCGATTGTTCAATTTCTTACACCAAATTAAATGAAATTTACACACATGCAAGCAAATAAACAGTTGCAACAACAAAACCACTAGTTGGCAAAAAAGTTGAAAGTTCCGTATGCGCAAGTTGAGCAAAAATGGTTTGCAGCTTTTTAAGTGGCACCTAATTTTATGGTGATGGTGCTACAAAAATGCTGACAATTTTCAAAAACTGTAAAAACAATGTTTTGCATCAATTTCAGGGTCACTGTTTGGTAGAGGAATGATTCCAACTCAGAACGAAAGACTTGAGCCCATATAACAAAATCTTTAAATCTTTTTGCGTTCTTAAGACACATTTTTTTGCCATATTGAACCACACTGAACAGGGAACCCTTTTTTTAATAAAATAATTATAGCTTAAATCTTTTCACCTTTTGGCATAAAGGACGATCACCAACGTAAAACATGTTAAAGGCTTCATTTTAGCCTCTTTTATAAAAACTTAATGATTTTTAAAGGCGTAAAAGGAAATAGATAGTGAAAGATCACGCCCCTCGGCAAGGAGTGGCAAACCTCCGAGTGTATTTCTGCCATGAAAAAGCTCCTCATAACAAATATCTGCCGTTCGGAGTCGGGTTGAAACTGTAGGTCCCTCCATTTGTGGAACAACATCAAGACGCACGCCACAAAGAGGAGAAGAAGCTCGGCCAAACACGTAACAGAAGTTTACGCGCCAATAATATATATATTAGGGCGGGTCGATTTAAAAATCGCTCATTGGTCTGTGAAAATCGTATTCTAGGGATCAAAATAAGAAACTTTGCCGAAGGAACCATACCTCTAAAATGAATTCTGATGTCCCCCAATTTAAAAATATCACCCTTTTTGGCCTTTACATGAAAAAATCAGCTAAATGGCTATGTTTTTTCTTTATTTTTATTTATTTATAATAATATTTATTATTTATTTATAATAATATCTATTTTTTCTCTTAAGAAATTTATTTAGTCAGAACATATGTAAATGAAAAAATTAATTTAAGTGAGTTATAGAAAAGAAACTAAAAAGTTCGACCCAAATTGGTCTATCAATCCTATCGAGATTAATTTATTTTCAGCCCTAAATGGATTGCCATTCATCATCCCAGAACTTATTTTTATTGGCGAATTTGAGTCTAGCGAATTCGAGGCTGTGCGGCGTGGTGTAGGCTTTGGTTTAATAAGTATTTTTTATTATTAAGTAGAATACTGCATTTTTCTTGGTACAGTGTCCTAAAAACGTAGTTTCTCCGCATGGCAATTTATTATTTGCTAATGGAGACTACTCAACTTAACTCAAGGGATCTCTTAAATCTTGAAATGTGTATAAAAATATCTGCCAATCAAACAAGAAATAAAATCTTAATAAAAGCACTGGTCTTTTTCACTATTTCCTTCAAGAAGCTTAAAAGGAACTTGAGACAAAAGACTAAATAATTTAAAACTATCGCTAGTTTGATAAAAGAAATAAAGTTATCCGAAGGATCCTGTCGATTGGAGTTCCCTTGAGAACCTGTGGTCTGCTCCTGGAAAGATGGGTTTCGCTTCAACTCAGCAAACGTACACAGTCGCGAAATTCTTTTGGTCACTGGCGCTCGAGGGAACTTCTAAGGCTGACAAAGCCGCAGCTCTAAAATTTTATGGGCGCCCTTACTGGGCACTTTTCGTAAAATACTCATGCGGTGAGGCTTGAGAAGCCTTCAAGTCCTTTCCGCAGAAGCTGTCTGGAGGATGAGGTGAAATCATATCAGCACATTCCCTTTAGCGGTTTCACTCTCACTGGACTAAGATTTGGACATCTGGGCTCTCACTTGTTTGCTTTACCTGCGGATATAGCAGGTTTTGATATCGCACATCTGAAAAATGTCATCAGTAGCTTGAAATGGTTTACGCAAATGTAATTAGTCATCATTTGGCCGTCATTCTCCTCAAGCCCAACCCCTCTCTTCCTTCTTCCCTCTCTTTACCTCCGTGTACGAATTTGATTTTTTGTCCAAGTGGGCCTTCGCGAGGGTCATTTAGTCTTACCTAACCCAGAAATTTAAAAGGCTTGTATGCTCGCAGATGATCCAGTTGTCATTTGGTTTCTTAAGGAGAATAGAATCCAAAACGGTTGACATAACTTTCGCATATCGCTACGTGAAATAAACTATGGGAGCGCGTAAATACCTTCTAAGTACAGGAAGAATGGGTTTTGTAGTTTCTATTTAATTTAAAAAAATTAGCTTGTACTTGGAACACCCTGTGTATTGCAATTTGTACACAAAATTAAGCAGCTGACAAAGTGCTTGGAAAAGTAGCTGCCGCGTTTGAGGTGTTGACTCAATTTGGCTAGGCGTAGCAGCTCAAATATCTGTTTTAACACTTTAACAGCAGCTTTGACTTTGGATGGCCTCAGCTGCTGGCGGCATTCATACACAAAAATGCATACAGAGGCAGTACACAAATGCGCTTATATAAGTTTGTAGGTATGAAAAAACTTCGGTACAGATTGAGGTGTAGCGCCAAGTCAGGTAGACCAACAAATTGTGGAATAGTACACCGGCGACAAACAAACAAAGTGGCAACAACGTGTAATGCATAGTTGACACCGACACTGTAAACACGTTCGATCATACATACGTATACAAACGTGACAACTACATTAACATATGTTTGTATGTTTACATTTATGTAATTTGTCCAAAGCTAAAAAATATGTCCACTTTGTTCGTAGTCAGCTCGTTATGAATATTTTTAGCAAATAGCAACCAAAACAACAAAATAGACATGCAAATTTTCGCAAAGTTTTTCCTCCAATATGTAAGTGTATATGTGTGTGTTTGAAAGTGTTTTAGCCAAAAGCTTGTTACACCGACAAAGAGGCGTGATCGGCGGGTGTTTCAGTCCAAAGCCAGTCAAAGTTACAAATTTCATGCACAACTTTTAAGTCTTTTTGGCTAGTCACATACAGGCGAATATTATCTATGCAGATATGTATGTGTTGATAATCTGTGGGCATAGGTGGGCATAATGCACATCTGCATGCAGGCCAAAGGAAAGAAATCACCGTGTCAACAGGCCTGACTAACTCACTCGCAGGACGTTTTGCGCTCATTAGTAGCCTGTGGGGTTAGAAACGATGCCAGGCTCTTGCGATGGGTGTTGCTGTTGTGATCTGGGTATATGCCGGTTTGCATGTGCAGGCATGCATGGCTGACAGTTTGACATCCTCGTGGTGTTTTGATTTTTCAGAAACCTAAATTTTGTTGAATGTTTTGGAATAATTTTTCTTGTGGCAATTTTTTGTGTAAAGGAATCAGCTGATTTACTGATGTAACTGAAATAATCAATACTTTACCTCACATAAGAACTTGGCATTCCAAAAACTCCAGTTTGGTGAATTTTACGTAGGGACTTGAATCTGGACTGTGCTTATTAGGGCTTTGCAGATATTCTTTGCGTTTGAGAATCGGTTACAATTTTCGAGCGGCTCTTCAGGTGGTTTCATTATGCCAGCTTCCATTCGCTGTTCTTACAATTTCCTCAAAGATAAGTAGCTTACATTTATATAAAGGTACACCTATGTTATTGTCTATGTACTCAGCGGTCTATTTGGTGCCGAGTCTCGCTACTTCCTCGATTCTACAGTTACCCTCAATGTTGCAATGGCCAAAAACCCATTTCATCTTCGGATGAAATGACTCAACCATCTTGTTAGGAGATGTGCGGATTGTCATGGCTACCTTGGAGGCTGTCAACTGCTTTGGGAGAGGTTTTATCGTCGCCTGGCTATGAGTGAAAATGTAGATATGATCTCCAGGTATCACATCACACTGGAGCAGTGTCACGGCTTTCATTATTGCCATCAATTCAGACTGAAAGGGACTAGAGTCGGGGAGCCAAAAATTGAAGGAGATTCCGAGATGCTCGGAATGCTCCGCCCACTCTTCCCCTAAACTTTGAGCGATCAGTGTATCTTACATCGTCCCGTGCCCACTCTTTACTTGAGGTTAGGAGGGTCGTGAACGTTACAATGGCAACAGTAGGCGGGAGTGAATAGTCCACCAGTCCGGAAGGTCCAAAATGGAAGCCAGGATTTTACCATGGCCGTAGCGCATGTTTGACCACTTACTTAAGGGGTTCAACCTTATTGCGTACGATATATCTTATCTGCAGATCTATCGCAAGGAAGTTTAATGTGTGGTAGACATCTCACGAGTTATACGAACAGATGTTATTTTTTGAACCTTGTCAATTCTTTTGATGTTAACGCCCTTCATTCCATCCTGCTATGTTACAATACTATAGTAGAAAGTTGGCCTAACCCCTGCTGTGTAGAGCCAATGTATCATTCTCGGTTTCAACCCCCTATTTTTCCCCCACTTAGCCTTCCGCAGGAGCGACTGTGAGACTCCGATTCAACCTCTTTTCCAGTACCAGGCTTACATATTTAGCCCTTTCTAGGGATATTTGTTTAAAAGTAGGTGTTTTATAGTAACAGGTCAGTTTTTTCCGGATTTATTTCAAGTCCTTGCGTATCGGCACTATTGACAGTTATGATTTCGAGGTTGTAAAAGATTTCGTTTATTTAGGAACCAGCAGTAATACCGATAACAATGCCAGCCTGGAAATCCAACGTAGAATCTCTTTTGCCAACAAGTTCTACTTTGGACTAAGTAGGCAAATGAATAGTAAAGTCCTCTATCGACGAACAAAACTAACTCTCTACAAGGCTCTCAACGTATGGCACAGAAGCGTGGACGATGACAACATCCGATGAAACGACGCTTGGAGTGTTCGAGAGAAAGATTCTGCGTAAGATTTTTGGACCTTTGCACGTTGGCAACGGCGAATATCGCAGACGATGGAACGATGAGCTGTATGAGTTTTACGATGCCTTAGACGTAGCGCAGCGACGAAAGAACCAGTGGCTACGTTGGCTGGGTCATGTCGTCCGAATGGATACAAACGCTCCGGCTCTGAAAGTATTCGATACGGTACCAGCTGGTGGTAGCAGAGGCAGGCCTCCTTTGAGATGAAGGAAAGAAGTTGAGAAAAGATCAGGTGGAGAAGGACTTGGATTCACAAGGTGTATCCAACTAGCGCCGGTTATCACGACCGGTTAGGAACGACTGGCGCGCTTTGTTAAACTCGGCCAAAACCGCGTAAGCGATTATCACCTCATTCAAGAAGAAGAAGACTTCAAGTCCTCGACTTTTACACTAAAATGGTAGTCTGTTGAGAGATCTTTGTTGAAGACCACCCAATGTTGAAAGGCGTTCACCCCAGTACCATCGGCATTTGCAATTTTCTTACTCCCCATTTTTTCCAGTTCCTGAAGAAAGTTGTTGACTGTCAGGTTCCAAAGAAGTGAAGAGATTACCGCATCTAAGAATGGACCCCTGATCTTTTTGTTTTTCTTAATTAATGCTTTACCCAAATATGCGCTTATCTTCTGCCCAATTAGCATTCGTTCTATATTCCATTTCGTTCAAATTACAATTAATGACTTTGCACCATTCCATCGTATGCGCCATTCGTTTTGCGGAATGCTGACTGCGCCAAGTATTTTTTTAGGAACTTTCCTTTCGCATGTTTGTATCATAGTTTTGTCTGATCTTTTTCACTCAGTGTTCACAGAACCGGTCGAATTACGGTTTTATATAGTGTCAGCTTGCAAGGTCTGTTATTGAGTTTTGATTTGAATAGTTTTATAAGTGATGCGTTTGCTCTATTAGCTGCCTGAATTCGTTCTCCTATAGTAAGACTCATTGTACTTTCTGTTGTCAGTTTGCAGCTAAGTTATGAAAATGTTCTTACTACTTCAAATTTGTATTTTCCCATATCAACCTCTTTTGGTGAGTGATTGTTTTTCAATCTAGAGAATAACATCTATTTGGCTTTTTAAGTGTTAATCTTTAGTCCCTTTTTTGTCTTTAGCTGGACTAAGTACGAGTATCACACAACTGGTTAACTGATTAACTGCGGTTAACGCAATTGTAATAAGCCACTATTTGGGCGTCTTCCTCTTCGAAAAACCCCAAACCCCCTCCTTTTTCGGTTATTCTCCATCTGCTTTCTTTTCCTCTGTATGGTATCTCAATTGACGAATTAGATTATTTGTCCAAGTGGGCTGCTGCATGAGCAGCCATTACGCTAACCAAACCTAGAACCAGAGAGTCTAACACTTTTCTAATCTTTGTTGAAATTTAAACTACTTAGATTTAGCTGCTTCATTTCTTTCTGCAGAATCATTACTTTCATAAGTTCCTTAACATAAACATACACACAAACTCAAATTGTAAATATCTGCCTTTTTCTCGCTAGAGATGCCTGCCTTCTGCCTGCTTAGCTTTCCACCTTTCTTTTGTGAAATATTTTTTTCCACAGTTTTATAATATTTTATTTTCATTTTCGTCCTAGTAAAAACAAGTAATGTAACATTACAGCTAAACTAAGAGATGCGCATAAGTAAAAGAAGGATGACACGGCTAAAAGTGTCATGAAGCTAACATTTACGTAAGGTATTTAAAAAAATATAGCACAGAAATTATTATACTTGCAAAAGATTGCTAAGGCCTCTATAAAAATATTAGAGGAACGTGGAGGAAATAGAAAGAAAGACATTTCAAAGGCTATCAAATGCATGGAATAATTGAGAAGTAATAAATTTCAAAAGCAATGCAGCTCCTTTCCATTGCTTCGCATAATTTTAATGGTTATATTTAAGAGTATTTTTCGCTGTGATTTTCTTGGAGTTGGCAAATATGATTTAACGAAATAACTGTAAATTTACTGTTTAATTTCTTATTTTGTATAATAGCAGGTTGCTCTTTAGGTGAGATTAGGTTAGGTATCATAACCTGTCTACCTCAAGAAGGTGCATGGAATCATGGCGAAAAGAGTACAGAGGTGTGGTCAATACCGCAACATTAACCTACTCTCAGAAAATTTGTAGCAATCAGGGTCATCACAGTGGTTTGCTTGCGAAAAGCTCATATTTTGTAGGTGATATACGAAAAAAGTCAACACAGCGTCCGCCTACGTTACTGCGTTGTCATCTGAATAGCGACTGATTGGGCGAGGATGTGAATGCCGACTACCTGCTGACGTGGTAGTCAAAGTTGCTCTCACAATTTTGTTTTTCCCATAACGGATTGCCAAATCTGGTAATCTATCATCCTTGGATGGAATGACACTTAGGCCATAGGGCTCATTTCAAAGGCACGTGAATGAAAAATTTCGCCTCCATACGGCGAAATTACAAGATTTTGCTAAAGAAAAACTAAATATTCGGAATGTCCATTGAATCCAAGGCTGATATACATACAATTCAGCTTTTTCTATGTTAGTAATTCCGTGATTCGGCCAGAGCGGGACAGTGGGAGAGAGCGCTTTCCACCTCCTCCCCATTTCTTCGGCTAGATCAACAGTCATCCTTCGCGAAACTTATTCCTTAAACCATGCATCCCTTTTTGGCGGTCTCCTATAATGATATTTATTACTTATGCCGAAATTTTGTTGGAATAACAAAATTTGAAACAAATTCTTTGTTCAACTTGAATTTCCATCGTTAAATTCGAAGAACACACTCGAG
This sequence comes from Anastrepha fraterculus, assembly GCA_037575425.1. Classification (NCBI taxonomy): domain Eukaryota; kingdom Metazoa; phylum Arthropoda; class Insecta; order Diptera; family Tephritidae; genus Anastrepha; species Anastrepha fraterculus. Next base: position 29,398 of record JAYXIM010030671.1, read on the forward strand.
CTTGACTTGTTTACAGTAGCACAGAAAACAAACTATGTGACATATCACGCTGATAGGATTCCAAATCGATTCACATCTTTCTTATTCTCCAGACTCAGCTCCCTTGGATCTCTCGGACTGCTATTTGTTCCCCAATTGAAGAAATGGCTGGCGAATGGCTATTTTCCAGACTTGGACAAATTCTATTACTTGGAAGGGATCAACAAACTACTTATAAAATAGCGCTGGATGAAATGTATAAGCCTAAAAGGAGATTGTGGCGAAAAATAAAAAAAGATTTATCACAAGCAATTAAGTAGATTTTATTTTTGCTTGGAGTTTTCAAACGGCTCTCAGGTGAATTTAGAAAATTTTACTATAACTCCAAAAGAGGCGTCATTAGGAGCGACCGATTCTAACAATTTTTTGAATTTTTCTTAATTCCGAAATACCAAATTGCATTTATCTGGGAGCACTCCTTATATTTTTTGCAAAAAACGTATGAACTCAAACTGCACGTCATGCAGGTGAAAAATTACCAATTCAAATGACCTTAAGGTTGCAGCCTTAAGAAAAAAACCCGCTCTGTTGACAAAGCCCCTGCCGACATTGCAAAGATTATTTA
>JAYXIM010030676.1:0-12818 GCA_037575425.1 Anastrepha fraterculus
TATTTTTTGTTGAATATTCATTATTTTTGTGTAAAACTATAGTATATTTTTTACTAAAAGTCATATAAATCAAGTTTCAAGCCTTATCGAAAATTAGAAAGATCACACAAACTTTTTATCCCAATTCCTCTGGCGCACAGTGTTCAATTCTTTGACAAATTTTGTTCAAAAATAGCTATAGGACCCAATTTTTAACCAATTTTAATACATTTTTTTTTTTTGTTTTTTTAAATGCTCCTAACTGATTTCGAAAGAGATTGTCGAGGTCTTCATTTAAAATTTTTCTGTTTTTATAGCCAAACACATCCTTGAAAAGTGGTATTTTTATGAAAAATTCAGAAAAACTTAAAACAAGAAAAAATATTAGGTGCGCAACTAAGTTCTCGCTGTTTTTTTTTATGAAAATACAACTTTATTCTTAAAAAATGGTTACAAGTGAATCATTGAAAGTATTGCCCATCGCTGGCTTCTACTTTTTTCCATCTTTCTGGTAGATCTCGTATACCGTCGTGGTAAAACTGTTTATCTTTTGAGGCTATCCACGGATCAAGCCATTTTTTGATGTCTTCATATGAATGGAACTGCTGGTCAGCTAGACCATGTGCCATCGATCGGAACAGGTAATAATCGGACGGCGCAATATCTGAAGAATATGGCGGGTGGGGTAGGATTTCCCATTTCAGTGTTTCCTGGTAGGTTTTAACGGGCTTGGCAACGTGAGACCGAGCGTTGTCATGGTGTAGAATCACTTTTTCATACCTCTCCGCGTATTGCGGCCGCTTCTTGCGCAGTGCTCGGCTCAATCGCATCAATTGAAGTCGATACCGAGCCGCAGTGATGGTTTCGCTGGGTTTTAACAGTTCATAATAAATAACACCAACTTGGTCCCATCAAATACATAGCATAACCTTCGCAGAGTGAATTTTCGGCCGAGGCGACGACGCAAAAGCAGGACAGCCCGCATGACTTTCTTTTCTTTGGATAGCTGTAATAAATCCATTTTCCATCACCCGTCACGATGCGATGAAGAAAACTCTTCCTTTTTTTGCCGCTGGAGCAGTTGTTCACAGGCGAAAAAACGACGTTCAACATCCCTTGGTTTTAACTTATAAAGAATCCAAGTTCCCTGTTTCTGAGTCATTCTCAAAGCATACAATTGCTTGGAAAAGGATTGGCGGGTAGCTTCTAATACTGAAGCAAGCTCTTCTTGCGTTTGACACGGATCCTCATTGAGCAAAGCCTCCAATTCAGCGTCTTCGAAGTTTTTTGGCCTTCCTTTACGCGGACGGTCGTCAACATTAAAATCACCGTCTTTGAAGCGACGGAACCAACGGAACCAATCTCGGCACGTTGTTTCACTTAAAGCAGCATCTCCATAAACTTTTTGTAGCTCTCGATGCGCTTCAGCCGCCGTTTTTTTCGACTGAAAGAGGAAAATCAACATTTCCCGAAAATGACTATTATTCGGCACAAAATCAGACATTTTCACAAAACCAAAAGTTTATTATACCAAAACAAAATCACTAATGTGTCGAAGCAGTTTGCTTACCACATGTCTAAGCTTGGTTTATGCCGTTTAGGTTACGTTAGAATCGACTAGCACACACTGCTGGCGGCATCTATTGACAAACAGCGGGAACTTAGTTGCGCACCTAATATGTATTCAAATTCGATTTGGAATTTTTTTATCGTAGTTCCAATTAGCGGTAATACAACACGACATGCCCCCTTAAGGGATGAAGTCACTCCCCAACAACTTAAAAATTTAAAAACAAATTCTTTTCATGGACAAACCAAGAATATTTATAGGAAAAATTTTAGGAAGTTTATATATGCGTTTTTGAGGTTCCTAAGTTCGAATTTGTTTTTCATTTGTTAATTAAAATCGATCGGAAATTGAATTCTGTAGCCATTTTTGAAAAAAAATTGATCGAAAAATCGCCATTGTGTGATGGTGCTGCGCGTTTTTTGCACAGAAAACAAAATGTCTGGCAATCGTTATTTGAGAAGAATTATGAGGGAAAAAATTAAAGACATTAACGTGATTTTTAGCACACCCAAACATGCACCTTATTAAACTACAATTTAATAAGCCAATTAAGTTGGTGCTGCGTACAAAAATTTCAATACATTCTAATTGAAAACCGTGGAATTGGGATGCAAATTTTTCAGATTTTTCTAGCTTTTATAATTTAGATGATTTTAGATGCATGACGGTTTGCACAAAAAAAAAATTAGATTCCAAAAAAATAACAAAAATAGTAAAAACTGCAAAATTGTGGGAGGTCATTTGACAGTTTTGTTGTTTTGCAACCAATTTTCATGGTTGTTGCATGTTTAGAAAGACTGACGCTTCCATTTCAATTCAACTGAAAGGATATGTGTCAAAGTTTCAGGCCAATCAGAGCAAAATTGAGGGAGTTGCAGCATCTTTACCGTGGAGATTTGACAGTTTTGTTTTTTTGCCCTTTCACCGATGAGCTTTTTGAGCTATTATTTGTCGCGGGCGGTAAGTTTGTGCGAAATTTTCAGACGACTTGCTAGCTGTTGACAATACTAACAGCGCCCATTGTCCTAGGATAATATTAACGAGAATGTGACTGCTGTGGCCGACAGTATGTAACTTTGTCAGAGAGCAAGGACCATCCATCAGTCTCATCAACTCATGATTTTGCGCAATACGTTGATGAGAATTCGACACATTGATATCGGTGGCGGTAAACAAATAAAATAGCAATTTCTAGGAAAACCCCACATGGATGTTACCAAAGAATTTATAAAAGGTTGAGCTCGCGGCCCGTTCCGCTAAGAGAACTCGGTTGGGAAATTCACTACCCACAACAAATCGGAAGTTAGTAAAATAACCTTAAGTTCAAGGTTCATCGGAAGGGTCTCTTGAGCCACTAGCTTCCATAAATAATTTTAATAATACAGCAGAAATGTATTGATTCTTTGACTCGGGAACTCTTGAAATAAGTGGCTCTTTTTAGTGGTATTTCAATGATTGATTTCTTAGCCCTTCGGCATCTTCTTCGCTTTATACCTGATTGCGAAATTATTTTTCAATTTTTTTTTCCGAAGAAAGAAGCACAGGTCGTAACCGACGTAAAATGAACTGTAAACAGAGCTGCGTGTTTGGCAATTGAGTTTGGACTTTCTGAGTCCTGTGCCTGCTTATATTGCACTGGGGCCATAAGGTTTTCGAGATAGCCCATGAAGAAATAGAGTTCCATCTCTTCTGCACTTTCCAGAGAAATAAGTTGTGCAATTCCCCTTAGCAATAGTCAGGGGATGCCGATGACCGGGTTGGACGTCTCTGAGTTCTATGTCGTATAACCCAGATCAGATGAATTATGTTTGCATAAAAGAATTATTAAATTTAACTTAGCAGCAAATAAATTGTCAGAAGTTGTCAATAAGTTCTTGTGCTCTAATTTTTTAGTGGAGTGTATTGTCGGGTTATATAACCTGAGACGTAAAGAGATTGAGAATAAATTTTGAATACAACCATCCACATTAATTCAGCTACCCATTTTTACACCTCTTTGTGGGTATTTGAGACGATTTTTGAGATCTCTTGAATTTGTATGAAACAGTAAAATCTATTAAATTCCCCTTCAGCAACTCTAATTAAAAAATCAAAAAGGCACAAAGGCGTATACTTTCCTTTCAATATATTCCTTTCAATCAAAATTAAGTAACCGATCGGAATTCTGCTTTGCTTCGCACATGCACAGAATTTTATCCATGAATACTTAAGTATGTATGTATGTGTGGATATACTCATACTAATATGAGTACCACTGACAGTGAGGGCAAAGAAAGCATTTTCAAGTGGTCCTCAATCAAAGGCATACAACTGCAAATACTTGTACGTACATACATACATACAAGTCGTTGTAAAGTCAAGTTAAATCCTGCCAACAGCTGGGATGGCGTTTATAAAAACTCGATATGCGCCCCCGCAAACCAAAAGTCTCTGCTAATCGGTGAACATAAAAAGGATATCTTTTCTTACAATTTCGAATGTTGCTTTTTTATTTTCAGTACTAAATATTATTAATTTTACAAAAAATTTCTTATAAATTAAAGTTTCAAAATATTGTACAAGATTTATAAAATTCGACAAATTTTCATCAAAATCTCGAACTATTTAATTAGAATTAAAATAAATTTGACAGCCCGCTAAATTTTAATATAATCAATTGCAAGTTTCAAAGACTAGCATCTGTACTCATAACTTGCGATGTCAACCACACCATCAAAAGCATTACAGGGTCCGGAACTCGAAGTGTAAGCAATTAAAAAGGTCATCAATTTAGTTTTGAAAATTACTTTTATTCAATTCAAAGTAAAAAATGTGTGAAAATAATACAAAATTAAGAATCAATTTACTCTTGCTCGACATGACCACCTTTTGTCTTGACTATGACCTTTAGACGGTCCAGAAACGAATCGCAAGCTACCCGAATGTGACTTGCAGGTTTTTTGGCCCACTCGCGGACAATGAATTTTTTCAGCGCCTCAAGACTGGTGAATCTTTTATTTCGAACCTTGCTTACCAAAATGGCCCAAAGAGAATAAATCACCGGATTCGCGTCTAAAGAATTTGAGAGCCATTGTGTGGACGTAATGAAGTTCGAAACGTTGTTTTTTAGCCATTCGTGGTTCACTCGAGCTTTGTGAGACGGTGCCAAGTCCTGATGATATGCTATTTCTCTGTTTTTTTCGTCATTTGAATGGCACTTCGTTTCGGGATTTCGCTCAAGTCGCTTCTTCACTTTTTGAACCATTTCGCGTGACATTGCAGTCTTTTGATGACCACCTCCTTGACGTTTCGCGATGTTGCCAGTATAATTGTAACGAGTAATGGTACGATAATCAAAAACTTTCTTCACTTTGAGGTGAGCGCGAACTCACGAACAATCGCTAGTTATGATTTTCCAGCCAAATATAATGCAATTCACTACGTTTGAAATCGATAACTGATTTTTTTTTCGCGTTTCCTCTCGGTAAAATGCTCCGCGCGCGTGTAAGCAATACTGCGGTCTGTCATTTAGCCAACTAACAGCTGCGCGAGCGGTCTGAAGTTCGAACTTCGAGTGCCTGACCCTTTATATGCGACTTTAAACTTCCTGCCGGTAGATCTACAGGCAAAATACATCGCGCGCAGTGCGGCAATAAGGCTGAACACTCTAAGTTAGTGTTCAGACTACGGTCACGGTAAAATCCTGGCTGGCTGTTTGGAGTTTCCCAGACTGGTGGACTATGCACTCCCGCCTACACTTGCCATTACAACGTACGCGATCCTCCTACCCTCAAGGGATGAGTGGGATCGGGGCGAGTTAAGACAGGGCGAGTCCATCCAAGTATACACTGATGGTTCAAAGCTCGAGGGCAGGGTGGGCGGAGGGGTATACTTCGAACATCTGGAGATCTCCTTCAGTTTTTGTATCCCCGACTACTGTAGTGTCTTTCAGACTGGACTAATGACAATAATGAAAGCCTCGACACTGGTACAGTGTGACGCGATATCTGGAAATGACATCTACATTTTCACTGACAGCCAGGCGGCGATAAAATCCCTCACAAAACAATCGACAACCTCCAAGGTGGCCATGAAATGACACACATCTCTTAACGAGGTGGCTGCGTTATTTCGCTTAAGGGTGACATGGGTTCTTGGCCATTGCGACATTGAGGGTAACTGCAAAACTCAAGGACTCAAATCACAAGTCGTTCTTTGGATGTAAAACACAGCCGATTCCGGTTCAGCGAATATTAACGTATGGCTTATTGGTTTGATGGAAGGCTCTTCAGGTGGGCTATAAGGGCACTAAACTGGGAAGTGCGCAAAGGACTGCTTGTATTGGCACCACTAGAGCATGTAGAACTTACTTACCCCCGTGCTATATTGAATTCGTTTTGAACTTACTTCTCATCGACTTTGCGCCATCAGGTTAAAAGAAGCTGACCTCTGGAGGCAATCTTTCAAGGGACATGGTGACATTTTTAGGCAGTGAACACCGTATTTCTTTGACCTTCGTATAGGTATTTCTATCCGCAAACTGGAGCTTGAGAGTCGTGCCAGGGCAATCTTAACAAGGAAGCAGGATCGGAACGAGACGAAAGTCTGTGCCGATGCTGGTACCTCTGTCTTCAGTGACGGCTCCAAGATGGAATTAGGAGTCGGAGCAGGAATTTTCTCCAAATCAGCCAATTTATACATTTCTTTAAAATTGCCTAAAACTGATAGTCAACGACGCCATGATGCACATCAAAATTGGCCTCTCTCTCAAATCTCTTGGGTGAACAGGTAATATTTCTCTTACTTGGGTTCCCGGATGAGCTTCCCTGGAAGAGGCCTCTCACCTGGTCATCGGCATCCCCCTAGCTGTAGTTAAAGGCATCTGCCCCTGTTGGTGGCAATCGCACAACATATTTCTCAGAAAACCGCAGCATAGATGGAGCTCCATTTCTGCCTGTGCTATTTCGAAAACCTTTTGGTCCTGGTACAATAGACGTAGGAAGCAGAAAGTTATGAGACTACGCCATTCACTTTCCAAACTCGTGACTGTGTTCACCTGTCATTGGACGATCGGCAAACACGCGGAATAGCTAGATTTATCAATTAATCCCCAATTCAAAAGTTGTGGGGACCTTTCAGAGAAAGAGGCTGTTGATCGCTTTCTCGATAAATGTTCGGATTTGGTAGCTCGACGATTAAGGTCACTGGATTCTCCTTTCTTCGACAGGCTGGGAGAGTACTCCAACCTAAATTCTATCAACCTTCTCCATTACATCAACAACTCTGGTTGGTTGTAGATATCTGCCTGTTGGAGGTCTCATAATGGCATCAAGACGGCGCTTTAATGCTACTTGGTGAGTGCCAGACTGGTATTTCAATTGTTTCACCTGCCCACCTACTACTTCATCATCCCTACAGTGTCTAAATCTTTGAACAAAGATTCATAGTTCAGATAACCTTAAAAAAAATTTGACAATTTAGAAACCAAATAAATACAAAAAATAAAAATTGCAACTCTGCTGCTGCTACCTCTTGGCTGTGAATTGGCTTCAAGTCAGAAAATATATCTATTACGCTGTGTGGGTTATGTTTCACTGCATAAATATTTCATCTGTAAGTGTTTCTGACATTTATTGTAAGTCGTTAAGACCACAATCCACACAATGGGAGTCACAGTGAATGAATCAAGTGTCATGGTTCACATTGAAAGGCATCAAACTCTTTGCTCCTCTATAAATTGACTTTATTTCCTTGAAATGGGTGTAGGATTTTTGCTACATATTTGTGCAGCGCTTTGCAAAGCACCAGTGGTGAAAATTTCACTGTCCTATTGGACAATGGCGCATGCAATTTAATGCCCTCTGTTAGGAATTTGCTAGAGCTTCTCTTCAAATTCTTGATATGCATCTTGATGTTGTCCTACAAATGGAGGAATCTGTGTCGCGTTTGCATGCAGATGATTTTTATGACAAATGTTTCCTTTACCAAAATAACTTGGGTGGCTTTTTGTGTTTCAGATAAATAGAAGAGCCAAAATGGATAACACCGTCCAAGTCCAATTTAAAAAAAAAAAAAGATTTAAAAAAAAAAGATTTTTTTTTTAATTTTTAGTATGTAAAAAAGTTAAATAAAAAGCCTAATAAATTTAAATATCGTTTTTCATTTTTTTATTGTAAAAAAAATTCCTGAAAATTTTCGAGTTCTAGACCATCGGGACCCCTTAAGTCGCATACGAAATCACTTGTCAAACTTTACACGACCTTTCATTATTGAATCAAGACTAAAGCCTACAAGTAAACCAACTTTTAGAAGCATTGACGCCATATCTCCAAAATACTTCGATCATTTGACACGGATTCGCTCAATCGTTCAAGGCTTCAGAACCTTTTCTAGGCACGGCGGAATGCACACTACAAGTCCATCTACCCTCATAGATAAATTCATTTTGTTCCTTTACATACTTCCATTAGATATTTTATAACATTTAGCACACTTGTCGGTACTTTATTGTACTAATTTTCAAAAAACAAACAACAAATTTCAAAGGCGTTTGTGGCATGCCACACAAAACGCAAGCAACTCGACATATCAATAGGTTTTACATTTCAACCGATTTACAATATCACAAATGACATACTCTCCGGTATCAGTACCACCAAACTCTTTTGTTTTGATATCACGACAAGTCATTGTGTTCATTAATTCCTCATAGAGACCATTAGCACAATCCGTTTCGCCCAAGTACCTCAACAAATCGATGCTAGAGCGCACAATTCCATAAGGACTGAGTATCAGCGAATCGGTGATGGAGAGTCGTGTCTGCAATGGCTTAAAGATGGCGTGATGATCGCCACGTTCAGTCGAGCTAAACAGACTCGCACCACCGCAAACTGCACTAGCAATGGAGGCAACAAAGGTGCCATACCGATCGGAGGTGCAAATTACATCGAAGCAGCGGGGTTTCATCACTATATTACGCACCAGATCATGTATGGGCATTAACTCGAATTCGAATTGTGGCTTGAGTTGTTCATACATTTCCAAGGCAGTCCTATTGTACATGCCATCGCTGAGAGGGAACTCACTCGCCTGATGACCAAAAGTTACCTTTTGATGACGATTTTCCATAGCATAATGAAATACGAAATTAAAATAGCGCTCTATGTACTTCTTCTGCGTTATTTTCAATGTCTCCACCATGCCCGGCACCGGACCATATTCCAATTTCGAGAAATTTTCAGCATTATTTTGCATTATCACCGTAATATTCACATTTGGATGCCTGCATCTGTAGCCTTCAATGGAGTTCACCTGTATTATGCCCACATATAAATCCAAGTCAATGTTGAGCAGTAGTTGTTTGTGTTTCTCATCGGGATCATGTTGTAAATCGATAAAAAGCGCATGACGGTTGCGTCGCACTGACTGCAAGTATTCATTTGGGTAAGTGGTCTGATCGGGTCCTATGGAAATCCTTTCGAACGCCACTGGCACTTTGGCTACCTCAAAGAGTTGTCGAATGAAATTTGCTCCCTGCTGGCCGATGATTGAGGAGCCAGTGAGTAAAGTAACCAGATATTGACCTCCATACTTCGAGGGTGGCAATAATTTTACATATTTTGGGGGAAAACTTTCCTTTTGATAGTCGTGACCTTGTACCTCGATGTTCGCGGTGGAGTAGCAGTTTATGCGTTTCAATAAATTCGCTGGACATTTCCTGAGAAATTCCATTATTAACTCGAAGTGCGGAATTATATTTTATGAATTACAAATAAAAAAATTGTTATTTTATATTATAAATTGTGTTTGCTTTTTAATTTCTAAAATGCGCACAAAATTTTTGATTGAGTTTTGTTTATTTCTTTTCAATTGACAATAATTAAGCAGGTGTCTGCCGTTTTTCTTTTTGCCACTTTTCTCCATGGCCATAGTCGTTTCAAAATACTATTAAATTATACCAAGGCGAATCTACATATTAAAGGTGGTATCCATGGTGAGAAGATTTTGAAAGGTGTACTACTTAACAGACCGTTATTCGGCTCTAATCGAATTTGACGGATATGCCGACGTCATTCGTTTCGTGTTTCACTAAGCTAAACCTAAATTTTGTGAAACACAAAACGAATAACGAAGAAACCAAAAATCCCCTCAAAATGTTTCACCATTCCCAAGGCGCATTTATTAAAGGTGATGGCACGAGACCAACAAAAATGTTTTGTACGTTTGATTGTCACGGCAAGGTATTGGCGAAGTAGGAAACAAAAAATGAATTCGCCTTGTTTTATTCTGGGCTGACAGCCACATGGACATAGGGAAAGAAAAAAAAAAAACAAATCAGCTGATTTACCTTGACCATACCTAACGAGCAAACCTGGTATCTATCATCCTTGCGTGCTATTGGTAAATCAGCTGATTTGTTTTTTTCTTTCGCCGTATTCATGTGGCTGTCAGCCCAGAAAGAAATAAAGCGAATTCATTGTTTGTTCTTTATTGGCTTGGGGAATAAGTCCATAGCGTTTTTATACGTTTTTATATTTTCTTTCATTTTACAACGATTTGTTTGCTGTTTGGCAAAGAGGAAGTATTCATTCGATAAATTTTCTATTAGTTTTGAGGCTTAGAAATGGAATACCCAAGTGGCAAAAATCAACATTTTCGATACCTCCTCTTCTTTGCTTTTCATTGAATCAAAAAGCTGCCGAAGCAGCCCGGGACATATGCCACGTGTATGGAGAAGGCGTCATGGACGAGTCTACAGCACGGAAATGGTTTCCAAAGTTCACAAATGGCGACTTTGAAGTCGATGACACGTCCCGCAGCAGAATTCCTTCTAAATTCAATGAAGAACATTTCAAAACACTCTTGAAGGCGAACGGTCGCCAACCCAGTGGAAAAATTTGAAATTGACGATCATAAAATGGTTCTCAATCACCTTCATTCAATGAGATTTACCGAAAAATTGGGAGCCTCCGGGCCTCACAAACAAAAAAATTAAGAAAGTCGCATTCAAATTGCTTCTCAGCATCTCGCCCACCATCGAGCAACACGTGATCGTACAGGTAGACTGCGCTTTTTATGAAGAACCGCCACAGAAGATGATAAATGGAGGCACCATTGCATGCATGCACCATGCATCAATGTGAAGGAAAAAAATGAGTGAGTGGCTTCAGGAGATACGCCAAAGCCGAAAGTTCAGCCGGATCTTTGTGTGACTGGGAGGGCAAGGTGCACTGGGAAATGCTCGAAAACAATGCCACGTTCAACAAGGAGCTCTACATTGCTCAGCTACACCAGGTGAATAAGGCTATTCGACTGAAAAGGCCTGATCGACAAGGTCAAACCATACCCCCTCCCTACAACGCCAGGCCCCATGTTGCACAAGTCGTCAAAGTCGCACTCCAAGAGCTCGAACGGGAGATCCTTCAGCATCCGCGTTTTCTCCAATTACCATCTTTTCCACTCCCTTTCAAACCGTATAAAGGGCGTTACCTTCGATAACAAAGAGGCCCGCGAGCTTAAAAACTGTCTCAACAACTTCTTTGACACCAGACCAGGCGATTTTTCGCGGAACGGCATCAACAAATTGTTCGAGAGGTGGGAAGAGGTTGTAAACAGCAACGACGAATTTATAATTGATTAAGTTATTCATATAATTATTGTTATTTGTTTAAATAAAAGTGTTCGGTAAAAAAGCTACGAACTTATTTCCAAACCAATAAGTTGCTTTGACAATCAAACGTACAACACATTGTTGTTGGTCTAGTGCCACCACCATTCATGAATATGCCTTGCGTGATACTAATTTGATTTGTTGATTCATCAAATGCCGATAGAATTGCGCTCACTCTCTCTTAAATAATTTAACTTTGCATTGAAAGTCAAAACAATGTGTGATTTAACCAGGCTGTGATTCTGTATAAATAACACGACTTACACTAAAACGACTGCACAGGTGATCGATTTCGAAATATTGAAGGAAGTGATACTGTCGCGAAGAAGAAAAAATACTAAAAAACTTAAAAATAAAACATTAGTTATACCATACATCGCAATTTATTTTCCTCCCTTTCACCAATAGGGTGAAATCTTATTGAGCACTTCTCGTGTTGTCAGGTGTCACCTAACGTTTCCATTCCATTTTGATAAGTGAGCCATTTTAATGTCGTTTAAGATGGCTTTTAAAGTTCATCTCGGCCAAAAAGTGGAATTAACCTACGCACATTTTCGTGCTATTATTTCTCACAATGAGATGAGAGAAAGTGAGTATGCGGCGAGCAAGCGCCATATTTTCGCTGTGCGGTCACCAACGAATTCCGTGAAGGGCGTTCAAAACTAATGGTTATGCCAGCAAATATCGACTCTGTGTGCGAAATGATTGAGTAGGGTGATCATGACACATATCGTAAGATTCAGGCATCCTTAGGCATTAGTATGACCACCGTCAATAAGATTTTCCATGATCACCTCGCTTTAAGAAAAGGTGTGTTCGCGTTGAATCTTGGCAGTCATGTTGTATGCTCGTTAAAGACGCGGTATTAAACCGAATTCTGTCATTATATAGGGTAATCTCTGTGTAAAACTTAATTTATTTTGCTTAAGAAGCTTTCGAGGTACATCCATCAGCCGTTTGTTAAAAAAAAAAACAAATACACGGCAGCACCGTATTTATGCGAGGGCCGTTTGAAAAGTCCGTGCAAAAACCTACTTAATTATTTGAGGTAATCGTTTTTTATTTTTCGAAACAGCCTCTTTCTAGGATTACGGACTTCGTCCAAAGCTGTTCTAATATGTTGATGCCAACCGAATAATAGGTTTTGTCCAAGTCTGAAAAATGGTAATTCCTTTCTGCAATCAACTCCTCGTTTGAATAAAACCTTTATCTCACCAGCCATTTATTCAAATTGGGGAACAAATAGTAGTCCGAAGGAGCCAAGTTTGAACAATACGGAGCCAATTTTTGCATAAAACGCTCCCACTGCGCGCCGGCTCACTTTAAGGGGTTACGACCAGCAGCGCCAAAAATGCGCTAAAAGAAAAACTGTTTTAGAAGGGATAACGATAGAAATAAATATAAAAAAATTTTACACATTGTTTATTAGTACTTAAACTTTATGAAAAAATATATTTCAATTTTTCTTTACAATTATTAGTACATAAAAAATCACGCGACCCAAAGTACAATGAAAAAAAGTTGCTCCACGGTCTGCATCATTTCTCCTTGAAATGTTGATGGATCTGTAAAAAGTAAAAAATTCTTGTAAAATAAAGTTCTAGTTATAGTCTGTCGAGT
>JAYXIM010030677.1:0-15570 GCA_037575425.1 Anastrepha fraterculus
TTGATGGCGCTACTGATTGCTGATCTGCTTTACGTTTTGCTAGTAGAGATTTTGTCAGTTAGAAGGATTTTGCATTTTACAATTTGCATTTGCATTGAAATTCAGTCTACGTGCGTTACATTTTTTTTTATTACGAATGTTAAATTTTTCAGGGAATATTTTACTATTATTTTTCTTAAGTATTTTGTAAGTTATATTGCATTTTTGTCGTATTAATTTAAATGGTGGATTAGAAAATCACAACGATTCCATGAAAATTATATTGGCAAAGGATAAAAGGAATTTACGAAATTGTAAGCGGAAGACATTGGCATCGATAGTGAAAGTACTACATATATGTAAATAAAATATATGTATACAGGGGCTCAATAAACAACTCGGACACCCAAGTGATATGGTTTTATATAAAAAAATATATATTAAAATGCAAATATATTACATATTTTTCAAAACTGCAAAAACATATGTACACAAATTTCAACTCATTCGTACATAAAAACTACAAACCAAAAAAATTAGCAAAATACGTGACAAAAAAAGAACTCAGACATTTATATAAAGTTTAATTAGACAAATAATATTTAAGAAAAAACAATATACATAATTAATAATTAGTCGGCAAGCCTTTATTTTTTCTCATAGCATTCAGTCTTCTTGGCATGGGTTCGACCGGCTTCTTGCATGTTAGGGGATCTATTTTCCCCCACTTTTCTTTAATAGCATCTTCTAGGTCTTTCTTGTTTCTAATAACAATCTTTTTCAGTACGTTTTCCAAATGAGCCCACAGATGTTCAATTACATTGCTCTCTGGAGATCGTGGAGGTGTTTCAAGTACTTTAGAGCAGTTGTACATAAGCCATAGACGGGCATCAAGTGCCTTATGCTGGTGATCGTTGTCTTCATAGTACTGGAAATTGTCCTTAATTCCCAACTTTTCAGCACCTTGGACCAAATTTTCATTCACAATTGTTAATTTTCAGCTCTCGAAATCCTTATCCCAATGACGCTTTGCGAATTTTATTCTTAAAAATATCCAAATCATTACTTTTGGTTCTTTCTTTCCACTGTTCTACCGAGAGCAAATTAATTGTGGGACTCCCCGTTTTAAAGTGCCAAGCAATCGCAATAATGCCAGATGTTCGACTTCTTTTTTGACTCCAAGGAGGTAACGGATTTGTAAATTATTGTTACTATTTTTAAAATCTTATTTGAATACCCCGAAGTACTTATAGTCCGGGAGCCAGGGGTCAATTTTGGACTGCATTTTTATACCGTTAAATTCTTGACTATACTTGTGATTTAGCTTTCATGAATAACGAAAGTGAACGTCAGCTGGCGCATCCGCGGTGGGTGTGCTTATGGGAGGGTACGAAACGTGTCAAAAAAAATGTCTACCAACTCATTTTATACCGGCTGAAATTTTTTTCATGTATTGTTGACATTTAGTAGAATAAAAAAAATAGTCAGCTGCGCGGTAGAGGGGGGAAAACACGTCAGCTGAACAGGTGAACTTGTAAAAAAATTTAAAAGTAAAACTACTTTATGCCGATTGACATTTTTTTACATAATTTTGGACACATATGAAAATATAATAATGATGGTCAGCTGCATTTATAGCGGTGGAAAGACCGTCAGCCGAAGTAAGAATGTATCATTGCGTTTAGCTGACGTATTTCCCCCCTCTACCGCGCAGCTGACTATTTTTTTTTTATTCTACTAAATGTCAACAATACATGAAAAGAATTTCAGCCGGTATTAATTTTTTTTCCACACGTTTCGCAACATCCCACGCACGTACACACCGTCACTGGACCAGCTGACGGTTGGATTCGTCATTCATTGGATGACGTCTGCCTTCAGTATTAAAATCATTCGACATGCAATTATGAGGTCAAAATGACCCCTGGCTCCCGGACTATTAGGAATAACGCTTGATGCCAAATTCTGTTGGAAAGAACACGTTTAACAAAACATGCGGAATTAACCACAATTAATACGGTCCTCTGCGATTTATTTTCATGTACACCCCGTTCCAAAGATGAAGCACAAAATTTGTATAAAAGATTTTATAAAATGTTCAAGAGGAAACACGTTCGTTCATTTCAAAGGTAAGAATTCAAGTGATCATTTATTTTTGACAAAAAATTAACTTTCAAAGAACATTGTGCATATTTAAGAAAACAATTGGCTGATTGACATAATATTATCAAATACTTGTCATATAAACACTGTTTAATTGACTCTTCAACCCTAATATATGTAACCAGGGCACTCATATTAACGAAGATAGACTATGACCTTCCCATGTATGGCAACTGTGCGAAAAGCAACATAAAACTACTTTACTCAGCTTACCACACGGTTGTAAGCAGAAGCCTCCGTGATATGCCTAAATAACCAACAAAATTTATACTGGCGGAAGCAGGCCTCCCAGCAATTCAAGAGAGATTCACGACGAATTCAAAAAAAACGTATACCTAAACTATTTCTTTGCTACAAGCAGTGGTAGGTGAGCTTCAAAGAAGTAAGACTTCACGTCGCAAATCAACGATTGCACTGTGCATCGATTACGCCAGAGAGATTGATATCACTCACGCTTCACTTCGCCAAAATGGACTGTCTCCGCCATGGTTGATGAAAGAATCTAGTTTTATATTAAACTTAGCGAAATATGGTAAAAATCACACCAATGCCACTGTTTGCCAACGTCTTTTTGCAGAAGTCACAACTCCTCGGCTTCCCGAATGGAGCTTAATTTTCACTGATGAATCAAAAACTGATACAAATAGGCTCTGGGCGGACAACGTTTTTTGCTGCTCCCCTCATTGATATCATGAAAAAACTTTTATTGAGAATTTCGTGTATTATAATGTGGCATCTAATCAGGGATTACCATTTCAATAACCCCTATAAATCTTTAAACAAATTTCAAGTTGCGCGCTATTATAATAAAATTTACTTTCCAATTTAAGATTCGAAGGTTTACCCGTATAAGCAGATTGTGAAAAATGTTATTTTAGAGTAGGCAGCAGGTGAAGTGGAATTGGCGACTGTGTCAAATTGCATTCCATTATTTCCATTGGTTTCACACTTAGTGCTAGTGATAGTTGTGGTTGTATTTTGTGAATAACTGAGAGGGAATTCGGGAAGCCGTTCAGCGCATAATACTGCATACCTCGTATCAGTTCGAGTGTTCAATCAAATGCATCCATATACATGATTAAAATCACACAGATTTATTCATCTTCACACACTTAAGCATCAAAGCAAAATCCCGACGCCACTTAACTTATTGACATTCAAAAGGCCATAAAAGAAGTGATGACGTAGCTTAAGAATTTACTACTTCAGTGCCTAATTGCCCGAAGACCCGTATTGACGTTGATTGAAATCGCAGCTAAACACTGATACATAAAAATATGAAAACGTATATTGTACCATATTTGACGGACAGTGTTGCCTTCGCACAGTTGCCGTTAGCCTTTTGGCATATCAAACCTGTCGAAATCAGATAGCCACCCCGCAAGCAAAAGCACCAAACTCAATCGATTGCATTCCAGCGCATAGCAGTACGAGTAAGTGGGGGTGTCGCAGGCAGGTTGAGTGCGTTGAATGTAACGGTGCTTTAAATACTCGTAAAGCATTGAATTGAATTGCTTAAAGCTGCCTTTAAGCGCAGGAGCTCGAAGTTCGGATGTATCCTAAATGGCGACAATTTGTAAAAAAACTCTATTTTCATAGAGTTGACATACTCATCTTTCTCGGCGGATAATAGTTGCAACTTTTCAACTGTTTTCTATACTTTATAACTAGTTTTTATATATAGTTGCGTCCAAAAAAACCCAAAGTATAAAACTTTTTTCAACGCTTTACTAGTTCATGCAGTAAAGGGTTAAGGGGATCTCATAAATATCACATTTTCTGGGGTCAGATTTTTTGAAAAAGAATTAAAAAAATTCATGTAACAAGGCGTAGAGGATACGCATTTTGAATTTAAATGCAAACGCACTTCGAATTTTTTTTACACGCCGGATGATCATTTATAAGTTGGTGGTTGTAACTGTAAGTCATTCTAGTCGTTTATAGCTGGAATACTCGTCTCACCCGACAGATTGTGGTGAATATATCTACTGAAGAATATTCCTGACAACATCCCGTCGAAGTTCTGCTTCAGTTCAGTCAATTTCACGCCGTGTAAAAAACTGGCCATCTTACAGTTCACATTGCGATAATTTTTAAATTAATCTCTTGGCCTACGGTCTTACAAGATGAAATTTGCGACAAAAGTGAAGCCTTCTGGTTATTTGGGGTGCCACAATTTTGCCGATTGAGCTTTGCAAAAGTTATAGAAAGTCGCTCTTGAAAAGTCCTATGCATATTTTTTTTTAAATTTTCATAAATGTTACAGATATTTAAAGTTTTCTTAATGTAAAGCCTTCGAGCACCCAATAACGCACATCGCATCGCACAAATGTACGATTTCCCTAAAGTACAGCCATTCGTCCATGGTTTGCTTAGCAAATATACACCTGTGTTCACAATAATAGTGGCGCGACACATTGCAAAATTTTTGCTATCTATTTATTTTTATTAAATTTATTTCTTATTTTTCATAAAAATACGGTTCATAACCTAAAAAAAAACTAAAACAAATAAAAAAATGTTCGTCAAAATTTGAAATTTTTTCATCCGAATTTTTAGAAAATTTTCAAATGTACAGTTTATAGCCCATTGAATTTTAACAATAAAATGCACGCTTGAGGAGGATCCAAAATGGCGTGGATTTAAAACTTTGTTTTTTTTTGCGGCAGTCTTTGCAATTTGGAGGATTTGTGAAAAAAGGCATAACACCGGCAACAAAAAAGTATCAGAAATCAATGCAAATTTTTAGCGGCTTTAAACTGAAAGTTTTTTTTTAAATATTTTATAAAGTTCGAAATTTTAATATTTTTATTGTAGCTTAAACTAAATACATATCTATATATATAAAATAAAGTCCTGTTAGTTACACTATTTATAACTCGAGAACGGCTGAGCCGATTTGGCTGAAAATTGGTGGAGAGGTAGCCTAGAACCAGGAGACGGACATAGGATACTTTTTATCCCATTCTAACGCGTTTCCGTGAAGTCACTATAAAATGTGGTATAACAAAAACGCATCTGATATGGAATAACAAAACGCAAATGACAGCTAAACGTAATTTTGTCTATGGTTAAGTGGAAAATTTGCTAATATAAATTTTGTCAGAAATATATAATCACAGTAATTTGTATTCTCTTTGAATCATCATTATCAATACCGCGACCAAGACGATCGAATCTTTCCCGACAAAGCCGTAATGCAAGAAGGATACGAAACATTGCGAATGAAACGACTGAAGAAGCACAAGGAATTGCCCCTGAAGAGCGCCGCGTTAGTATGGCTCGACTTCGTGCTTCTTAATCATAAGAGCAAAGCGAGGCAGCCCGTAAAACGGCTCTGTTGGCAATGCGAAATCGTCGAGCAAATAACAGAGATCAACAATTAGATAATTTTCGACGCACAAGAAGAGAATTATCAAGTGCTGATTTGAATCGAGCAGCGTTTTGATATGATTGCAACACTGATTACTGCTTGCATCCTAGCGTTTACATTAGGCCAATGAACGTTGTTTGCGAGTATTGTGGCCCATTGAACGCGACGATACTCAAAGGAAAATTCGAAGGTGAAGAAATTCTCATTCCGAGGATCGCACCCGATCTTCCGTTTGAGTTTAAAGACTTCAATTTCCGATCCATCTTTACCATTAACAAATCACAAGGCGAATCCTTGAAAGTTTGTGGTCTGAATCTAGAAAATCAATATTTCTCGCATGGTCAATTATATGTGGCATGTTCACGGGGCGGAAAACCATCTGCGTTGTTTGTTCTTGCACCTGATAATAAAACAAAAAATGTCGTGTATCACAAGGCGCTTAACTGAAGAGTGCAATATATTAATGCTTCATTGAAATACTTGATTAATAAATTAATAAAATCAAAAATCTGTTTTTTTATTGCCTCTAGGGCGGAACAAAGATCGCCGGGTCAGCTAGTTTTTTATAAAAAAAGGCAAACCTCTGCTATACGTTGCGCTGCTATTATTGGAATCACAGGTGTACTATGTATTAAAATACTTTTGGATGCTCATCAAACAATTGCAATTGTTTCGAAAAATTTGTTTCTCTAAGACAAAATCAAAATCATATAAATTTTTATTTGTAGTTTTTATATATATAATAATGAGTTTTTGCCATGAAAATAATTTTTTATGGAATCTACTTTAAAATGGATATCGAAGTAAACCCGTAAGATCACAAATAAAAGAAGATTTTAAGAGCCGCGGTCGCCGTAGTCGAATGAGTTGATGCCTGACTACGATTCGGAGGAGCGTAGATTCGAATCTCCGTGCATGAAACAGCAAAACGATAGAGCTGCAGTTTTTTTCTAGTAGCGGTCAACCCTTGCAAGCAATGGGAAAACTCCGAGTGTAATTCTGCCATGGAAAAGCTCTTCATAAAAAACCACCTGCCGTTCGAAGGCAACATAAAACTGTAGGTCCTTCTATTTGTTAAAAAAAACATCAGGCGCACGCCAAAAATAGGAGGGGAACTCGGCTATCACCTAACAAAGGGTGAAAGCGCCAATTATTATTATTATTATTACCTATATTTTTATTAAAAAAAAAACATCAAAACTTTGAAGCAGTCGCGAGCACAGGTGCCCTACTATTATTGTGAGCACAAGTGTACATGCATGCATACATACATATTCCTATAGCATTCATTCACTAGTTGAAAGAGGGAATATTTCGCTTGTTTAACACAAATTACAGTTCCTTTGTTTTATTGTCAGGAAATCCATTGCAATGTTTTAGCCAATTTTCCAGTTGTCTTGCAACTTCACATACAGCAGGCCAGAAAACACATTTGCAAACAATTCACAAAACGCTCAATCTGGCTGCAATTCCCAAATGGAAAATAAACTTTAATTGCCGAGCATTAAAAAGCTAAAACGCTGAGAAAAGACTGGACAGAAGCAACAATAACAAAACAATCGAACCAACTAGAGCTTGTCATGCACACTCCAATTTCAACACATACACCTTTCTACATGCAAGTATGTATGTATATATTATATGTATGCGTGTGTGTGTGTATGTGTGCACAATCGAATCCTTATACTGGAATTTTAGCTACGGAGAGACAAGTAGTCTCACAATCATTTTATTGTCTCTTTGCTTACACGAGCACATAACTAAATATTTGAAATGAAAAGCCTGAGGTGTTTAAAATGCTCAGTTATTTTTAAAATGGTCAGTTGCTTTTGCGTACAAGACGATTAAAAAGATGTGCATGTATGCTTAATTTCCAAGCTCACAGATCGAAGTTATTTAGCTAATATTAAAGTATTAAATATTCGATAAGAAAACATTTTATGTATTTTGATATATAAATCATGCAATAATTGCGAATTTTCGCTCCCCCTTTCTGGTAATTTTCCTTCTTCTTCTGCCGAATGCTTCTAGCCATCAGTAAAGAACCGTAAGCAGCTTTTCCGACCAGGTTTACTGCCGACGCACTCACGTCAAGCTGGAATTCTAGTGCTAAATAGCCTATTAAAATATGGCTCATCCCAATCATTGCAGCAGCTTAAAGAGGCTCAAAATTTGCGTTGATTTTTGATATTTTTTTTCTGACGGTGTTATGGATTTCCAATGAAAAGGCTTCACATGAAAGGCTTGAAACTTCTTTAATATGGAGAAAATGCATAAGACAGCCACTTTATTGCAACTAAATTCAATGGCCTATAAAACCATATATTCGAAATTTTAAGTTATACGGTTATAAGTTATTTTTGTTGAAGTATGAACTATATTTCCATCTAACTGAAGTGGATTCAGGTGTTTTAACAAGCTTTCGTCGTTTATTATATCAAAAACTTTTTCAATATCTTGAAAATTAATCATTTTTTTTTAGTCAACACTTTTTTTGTTTCTCTTGATTACTCTTTTGAGGAGCATAGGGCCTCTAGAAGGCTTCTTCAACGTACGCGATTAGATGCTATCGTCTTAGCATTGTCCTAACTTATGTTTATCTTCCATATCTTTATCACGCAGAATGGACCTCCCCCTGTTGTTATTTAGCCGACCGCGGCTTCTGCTTCCCTGAGGATGCCAATCTAAGGCCATTCTTGTGATGTTGTGGTACAGTTTTCTAAAAGCTTGGCCTATCCAACTCCATTTCTTGCGTATTAGCTATCGTTTATTTGTCTCCAGAGCTCAGCGTTACTTATTATGTTGGGCCAGAATATTCTTCATATTACAGGGTTTAAATGAAAAGTAATGAGCCTTATTTTTTTTAGGCAGTTTTATTAAACCTTTTGGCTTATACAACTATTATTCGTCAAAATAGAACCATTGAGCGTCAATACACCGCTGGTAGCGGTCCTTCCACTGCAGGAAACATTTTCTAAAGTCATCCGCCGGAGTCGCGTTCAATTCGGCTGTCACAGTTTTTTGGATCGCCTCGATGGAGTCGAAACGCCTCCCCTTCAGCTTTCTTTTCAGGCGCGGAAACAAGAAGAAGTCCGGAGGGGACAGGTCTAGGCTATAGGGAGGGTGGGGAAGCACCGGAACCCTCATCTTGGCCAATGCAGAGGTGCAGAGGAAGGCGGTTTACATCTTCGTCTGTTTGCGTCGTCGAAGGCCTTCCTTAAACGACTTGTGTCACCGTTTTACCTGGGCACTGCACAGAGGTCCCCGTAAGCCTCCTTGAGTAGCCCAATGGTTTCGGTACTCGTTTTGTTTAGCTTTACGCAAAATTTGATCGAGTAACGTTGCTCCAACGATCGCTGCATTTTCGCCACTGCAAAATCCTAACACACTTTTAAAACAGCTTTCACGCGCGGAGCGACCGGTTTCTAGTGGAAGGGGAAGGTCCATCGATCATTTTCCCACACCAGCCGATTCGGTTGGCTCATTACTTTTCAATCAAACCCTGTATCCTCAAGCATTTGTTGGTGAAGCATTGAATCTTTTTTGTAATCGTATTCATTTCACTTGTCCAAATTTTCCATAAGCACCCAAATATAGTCACTGCCATGTTCAATTCGTTGCTGACGCCTTCTTCTGCTCCAATTCCTATAGTCCAGCCCAGGTAGCAGAAGCTATCCACTTCTTTGCTATCTATCAGTAAACGGATTATTGCTGATGTGGTTGATTCTCATTGCCTTTGTTTTTGCTAAGTTTACTTCCAGCGCGACTTTGCGTTCCAGCGTTACAGTAAACAAATATCGTCTACAAAGTCCAAATCTCCCAGTTGTCTGGTTAGAAGCCATGTAATGCCTCTGGTGCGCGTGGTGAGTTGGCCATGACCTCATCCAGAACGATGGCGAAAAAGAGCGGTGAGAGAATGCGTTATTCGTGGTACCATTCTGCAGTGCCACCAGTTCAGAACCCTCATACAGCGCTTAGATCAGGCGAATTCTTTTCGGTGGGATTTCTCGTTTACTCAATGCGATGATGCCCTTGGTCCTCGAAGGAAGCAGCTTGTCATTGATCCAAACTGCCGAAATATGGGGTTGTGGTATTTCAGCCAAAGTTTGCGGGTCTGCTGACAAAAGCTTCAGTGAGATTCCAACTTCACCCGCCGCTTTATTCACTTTTCGCTTGGTAACTGCGTCCTTAATTTCTTCTATGCTTGGTGGTGTTGGGTGTACAAACGTTCGCAAATTTCATTTGATTGCACATGTCTGTTTAAAAACAACTTTAGTATAAAAACTAGGTTCTAATTCAACTATGTTTAAAATAAATTATATAAATTTTTCTGAATGGCCTTTTTCAAACTCTGTTTAAAAAATATAGAACCAGCTGATTTTCCACTAGGATTATGCGCCAAAGCGACGAAAATGAAGCAGTGGATAAAAAGTTGTTGAGGATTTATATACTAGCACGCATACATACATACATACATACATACATGTATGGTATAAAATTGAAAATCTGAACGCTGGCCTTTAAAGTGGTTTGAACAATTTATTAAAGTGCAAAAGTACAGAAGAAAATAAAAGTTTAGTATACAGAAGACCAAAGGCGAAAAGCACAAAGCGGAATAGGGAAGTGCCCTAGACAACATTAAGCATTTGTTGCACGGAAGTAACTGCAACATTTCACAAACGGCAGCAGAAGGCAATTTCCGTTTACTAGAATTCCGTTTTATTTTCACATACATACACGCACCGAAAAAAGTATTGCCACAGTGTAGATATGAATTCTTTTTCCAAAATTTTATTTTTTATTTTTATTATTACGATGTTGCAGTGTTACTTTACTTACTTTTCTTATGTGGCGCTACAACAGTGTGTCGGATTTGGCCGAAACTAAAATGGCGCGCCAGCTGTTTCTGTCCTGCGCTCGTTAATGCCAATTGGAAATCTCGAGTGAAGACAGGTCCTGCAGCACTTAGCCTTTCCAACTGAGATATGGTATTTCTCTTCCACGCCTTCCTTTTTGGCGTACCGTGTCGTAAATTCGCCTTGCTGGAGCGTCTTCTTTCATGGCAAGCCAGCATAGCGGCTGTCTTTTTACTGCCTTAACTATGTCCATGTCCCTATATAGTTCATACAACTCGCTGCTCCACCATACGCGGCACTACTCACTAGCGCGTACAGGGCCAAAGATCTTACGTCGAATTTTTCTCTCGAATGCTCCCAAAACTTGTTCGTCTGCTGTTGACATCGTCCATGCCTTGGCGCCATATATTAAGACGGGAATGATGAGCGTTTTGTAGAGTGCCAGTTTAGTCCTTCGAGAGAGAGCTCTACTTCGCAGTTGCCTACTGAGCGCAAAGTAACACCTGTTGGCAAGAGTTATTCTCCGTTTGATCTCCAGGCTGATTTCATGGTCCCAGTGTTGTTTTATTTATTAAAAAAAATCGATATCAATTTCTTTATTTTTGAGAAAAAAAAATTCTAAATTAACTCCATATATAATATTTTACAAAAAAAGTATTGGCACATACATATGTTATTTTGACATAGTAGCTTTAAAAGCAACCTTGCCATTTGAAATTTTAGATAAACCGATTTTAGGAGGCATGATATATCAAAACCCATCAAAGCACAAATAATATTTTATATCAAAAATCGAACCATCTAATTTTCATAGAGCGAACTTTCAAACTCAAAATTTTAATTTTTACACATTCATGTTTCTGTTTCTTATTACTTACGCCGTAACAACGTTTACAAATCGTGCAATTGTATTACGGAAATCGACGCTCTGTGAAAAGTGTTCATCGCACGCTCAGGCCAACTTATATTGTTCAGCGCTGAGACTCATCTTCGGCTTAATGGCTACGCCGCATTTGTGCTGAAGAGCAACCCCAAGCCATTCAAGAAGAGCCATTACATCCATTGAAAACAATCATTTGGTGCGGCCTATGGATTGGGAAATCATCGGCCCATATTTCTTCAGAGAGGTGTATGGAGAACGTGCCTGATAAACGGCTTTTTGATGTCGGATACCGGAAATTCAAAGCCGTAATCTCCATAACAACAACCCGTGGTTCCAACAAGACAGCGCTACTTCCCATACAGCCCGTGAAACAATGAATTTACTGCGTTGTCGCTTCGCTGAACAATTCATCTCTCGTCTCGGGCCAGTGGCTTGGCCACCAAGATCGTGTGATATCACACCTTTGGACTTCCATTTGTGTGGGTATGCAACGTCTAAATGTTTTGTGGATAAACCAGCTTCGATTGAGGTATTGGAAGCCCACATTACTAAAGTTATTCACGAGGTAGCGACCGAGTAATTCAAAATTGGTGCTTTGTTGTTTACGGATGGCCGAATTACGGCACAGTTACGGCCAACATTTGAAAGGTATTATCAAAAATAATCATGATTGCACAATCAATTTGAATTTTCGTTGTTTTATTTCAATTTAAAATCCATTACCTCTAAATTCATCAGGTATTAGAATCGATCTTCGTAGTATTTTTAGTGTGAAACTATACAGAATTTCGTTAAAAGACTTTTTAAAACTATATACAAATTTCTTTCTTACTAAAATTGTAGATGGTTGCTGATGTTTTAAAATATTTGTAGGCCCAAGTATGTATGTGCAGTAAAATCAATTAAGAGTATTAAGTTTGCTAAGAGCAAATTCTCACTAACTCTAATAAGCCAAAACAACAACACGCACTGCATAGTTTTAGGCGCTATTCCAGCCAACATAAGCAATGTAGCAATCCTAACTAACCGGACATACAAAACACTCGCACAGGGTGTAGCAAAGGATTGAGAATTAACAAAGTTCCTATAAACAATTTTTAATAAAATTCTAGTGAAATAGAGCGACTTAGTTATGAGATTCCAGATATCGTCGCTTATTAAAATGAGCAGGATATGAATAGTGAAGACTGTAAATACAAGGCGGCGCCAAATTAATCATCCAATTTTGTTTTTGAATAACTTTTTTACGAAATAAGTAAAAAAAAATGAGTCTGAGAGATGGACATTACGCACTACATTTCTTGTCTGTTTGTAAACTGCGGCAGTTTAGTTTACAAGTGTCAAATATGATTGACGTACGAGACCATTTGCAAACAGTATACATTTTCTGATGGGTGACTAATTTTGCGCCACTTTGTGCAATAAAACCTAAGGGGGTTTTGAGGTTTGCTTACGTCAAAAGATTGGAAAGCGTGCAAAGGTTTGCAGGAATATTTGTAATCGGCGCTAGTAGCGCAACTCCAACAGCGGCAATAAAAAGAATTCTCAAATGGCACCCATTCAAACTAGAAGAAACTGCGCCAAAAGATCTGCACTGAGACTAAAGATGCACAAGACAATTCCCACAGAGACTTTTTGGTCACAGCAATATTTTGGATTCAAGCGGAAGGTTAGACTACGTAATACCATAAGTCGAATTTGTCAAAAAGCCTATCGTTGTTAGGAGAGGGCCGAAAGATCCAAAATCCATACTAACTCCTTATAATACTCGGCGAACGCTCCTTAAGAGACGAGCAAGCTGGTTTTCGCCCTCACCGAAGCTATGTTGACCAAGCCAACACACTTCGGATTATAGTAGAACAATCAATTGAGTGGCAGTCCCATGCTGTTCGTAGACTTTAAGAAGGCGCTTGACACTATCAAACGAGACGCAATATGGCTGGCACTGAGTAGAAAGCTAGTCGCCGCCAAGATAATCCGTCTCATCAAAGTCCTCTACGGGAACTCCGAACTGGCAGTGCTTCACAAAGACGATATCAGCGATCCACTCACTACCAATGCAGGCGTAAGGCAAGGTTGTGCCCTGTCGCCCCTTCTCTTCACCATCGCTCTTGATGGCGTCATGAGCCAACTGGCGTTGCACAAAAAAGGCATCGTATGGAGTTTCACCAGACATCTTGAGGACCTAGACTTCGCCGATGACATCTGCCTCCTTTCTCACAAACTCTCTGACATGCAAGCGAAGGCGAACAGACTAGTCGCGCTGGCACGCACTGTACGACTGAAGGTCAACTTCGCTAAGATCAAGGCTATGAAAGTTAACCACAATAACGCGAGGCGGATATTGGTTGACGAATACCCAGTGGAATATATCGAAAGCTTCTGCTACCTCGGCTGCATCATCACTGCAGATGAACCCATCCCTAGGCAAATCAAACGCCGAAAGTGGCGATGGATAGGTCACACATTGAGTAAACCACCATATATCATTCACGAGAATGGCACGGGACTGGCACCCGCAAGGAACAGAGGTCGTGGTCGACCAAGAAACACGTGGAGAAGGTCGATGTTGCACGAACTAGCAGATGCCGACATTACATGGGGCGGAGCAAAAACAACCGTGTACGATGGTAGAGTCTTGTCGATGCCCTCTACTCCCGAGAGGAATAAAAAAAAATACTTGGGCAAACAGCGCCTATTAAAGCAATTATGGCTCTTGGCACTAACTCGGAATGAGTTCAACAGTGCACATGCAAAATGGATGAACTCTGCGGAAATAGTGACTATTTACTGGATACCAGGACACAAAGAACAATAGAAGGAACTGAGAGAGTCGATGAGCTCGCCGAGGCAGGTATTCGCTTGTTGATATTGCATACGTCAGACACATACCCATCCCACTTCTTTCTGAAAACGAAACTAGCTCTGGAAACGCAGTCGATATGGGAGTCCTCAACAAAACTGCAAAAATTATGCTAAGGACTTGGAATACGAAAACTACAAACTTTATTTTTATCACTCTTTAGAAAAGACTGCAAAATATTGATTGGAGTACTGACGGGACACCATCTCATCCCACATCACGCAGCCAAAATTGGATTAATGCAGAGCGATGCGTGTAATAAATGCAACGAAGCGAAGGCTAGGGACACTTTGGAACACCTACTTTGTCACTGCCATATTCTTTGTAAGACGGGACAAATGTGCCAGCATATTTTTCATCTTTGAATGAGATCTTTTTAGAATTCCTTTTCAGATCTTGGTAGAATAGAAAGACCAGGCTTTGCAATTACGGTCGGTGCTATTAGATCAACTCCTAGCGAGGCTCTTAATGCACTGACACACGTTATTCAGGTAGATCTCCATGTCAAGAAGATGGGAACCATGACTGCATTTAGGTTAAATCAACCGGATCGCTGGGAAATGTATGGTCTTCCCAGTCTATTACTGCGACACACTCCGCTCACCTCGGCGAGGACTGATTACATCGACCCAACGTTGACATTCAATAAGAATTTTGCCACTCTCTTCCCATCTCGGGAGGTATGCATCAACTTCGACACTAGAGTCTATACAGATGGTTCGAAAATTGAATGTGGCATTGGAGCAGATATATAATTGTATATTCATAGACTTAGCATTGAAAAATCTGTGCGTCTTCCTAATACTCGCAGTGTCTTCCAGGCAGAAGTACTGGTTATTGGGGAAGCTTGCAGACTAACAATCACAGGTATCTCTTTTAGAGGCAATATCGCAATTATTTTGGGTAGCGAAGCTGAAGGCTAAAAAAGCCTTTAAGCTGGTGGAACAAAGCAGAAATAGCCTTACCACCTTGAGGATAAGCCTTAAGGTAAGGTTATCTTAATCTGGGACCCGGGACAACGGAACATTGAAGTGAACGAAAAAGCAAACGAATTGGCAAGCGGCGGATCTGTAGTGAATAAAATTATTCCAGAACCGGAACTCAAACCACTGGGTGCTATAAAGAATGCAATCTCTTCAAAATATCTGCGAATCGCGGATGGAGATGGAGATATTAGACGGCAGACCAAGTTTGAAGACACTTACAACCACGAAGTCAGCAGAATGATATGGCCCACCTACAACCACAAACAAACGTCAACATGGACAAATATGAAACAAAGAGATCCATGCAGACTCACGGCAGTGATAACTGGCTTCTGGTCCATAGGATAGCAGACAGCCTAAATGGATATCTCTAACAACTCTAACTGTCGTAGTTGTAATCCACTTCTTCTGCTCTATGCTCTGCCCTATGGAAGGCGAGGATGTTAACCCTTGAAATGGTTGCAGTG
>JAYXIM010030680.1:0-13734 GCA_037575425.1 Anastrepha fraterculus
TACCTCTCCAAAGTAAGATCAGAAAATCATTGACATGCTTGTGACAAATCCGAACTTATCGCCAAGGGAAGCTGAGGCAGTTTTAAGGAAAAGTGGTGTTAATGTATCCAAAGACAGGATTCGATGACATTTACGTTCAGAAGGCCTCAAATTCCCGAACACATTGAAAAAAGCCGCTGCACTCATTATCGCAGATTGTCAATAACGTTTATCGCACCATTACTCGTTACAATGAAACTGGTAGCATAGCAAAACCTCATGGCGGTGGTCAGCAAAAGACTGCAACATCACGTGAAATGGTTCTAAAAGTCAAGAAGCGGCTTGAGCGTAATCCACGACGAAGTGCCAATCAAATGGCGAAAGAACTGAAAATATCTGACCGTCGCACCCACCACATACAGAAAAATTATCTTAAAGTCAAGCCTTACAAAACCCAAAAGGCGCAAGATATCACACCAAAGCAGCAACAAGTCAGATTTGAGAGCGAAAGAGTCGCTTCGCTTGGCCGAAAGCGGTAAATTTCTGAACATTGTGTTTTCTAACCAGACAATTTTTCAAATTGAGCAATTCGTAAACTACCAAAACGATAGAGTTTATTTGACCGATCATTCATACGAGGATTTGAGTCATCGATTGGCCACCAGGAGGCGGCATCCGCCGTAGGTAATGATTTGGGCTGCTGTAACTGCAGATGGGCGCTCTCCAAACGTTTTTATCGAGCCTGGTGTCAAGGTAAATGCGAAATATTATCGGGAAAGTATTTTGAAGGTTGCTTTGAAGCCGTTGGTAGACAAACATTTCGGTAGCAGACCATGGACATTTCAACAGGACTCGGAACCGTCTCACAAAGCTCGTGTGTGAAGAATGGCTAAATAACAACGTTCCGAACTTCATAACGTCCACATAATGGCTCTCAAATTCACCAAACGCGAGTCCGACGGATTATTCTCTTTGGGTCGTTTTGGAGAGCAAGGTCCGATCTAAAAGATTCACCAGTATCGAGGCGCTGAAACAAGCCGTTGTACGCGAGCGAGGCAAAATACCTGCAAGTCACATTCGGGCCGCTTGCGATTCGCTTCTGAACCGTCTCAATGCAATAGTCAAGGCAAAAAGTGGTAATATTGAGCAAAACTAAATTAATTCTTAATTTTGTAATATTTTCGCACATATTTTACTTTGAATTGAATAAAATTAATTTTCCTAACTAGATGTGTGTCCTTTTTAATTGGTTACACTTTGAGTGCCGGATCCTGTATTATATTAAAATTCAATGGTCACCGCCTTGTAATAAATTCTAAAAATTCTTGGAAAAAAAGTTTAAAATTTTGAGGCAAATTTGTTGTATGAAGCGATTGATACATCCGTAAGTAATCATCGTTGAGTCTTCACCGTAACCTTCAAACATAACTGCTCACCCCTCCCTATCTTTCTTTCTTCCGTTTGGTCTCCCAGTGATATCAAAAGGGGAAAAAGTGTGTGTTTTTACCCAGGTGGGCACTCGCATGGGCTACAGTGGTTCCATGTAGTGGCTTCCACCAGTTAAAAAGTATTCAAAAAACTAAAACTAGTGGATTTTGTTGATTTTTTCCGTTAAAAATAAATTGCTAATTCTTATACGCTATACTGCTAGCTGGTGGTGATGGTGGAGATGACGCATGGGATTGTCACAGTGCAGACCCAATTAGCACAAAAGTTGCCATTTTGATACACAACATGTAGAACCACTGCTTTGTACATACTAGCCGAACCATCTTGATTTGACTATGAATCTGCCCATGTCGTCTATTTCCTTTTCCGCTATTTCTTTCAAGTTAAACATCGAGAATTCTCCTAGTATTTTAAGTCGTAGAGCACTCAGACTTGGGCATTCACACAGAAAGACTATAACCTCAGATTATTACTTGATTGTAGCTCCTATACCTGTGTCTTTGTACGACCGCCCCATCATCCTGGCATTGAAATGGCACGGAACCATCTTCAAATGGCACTGGTAGACGGAACTTTCAACCGCGATTAACCTGTTACTCGACAAATGGTCGAGAGATCGAGGAACGGCTGTCTCGCATAATCGTCCACCATGTCATGGCGAGCCCGGAGAATCAATCACTAGCTTGGGATTCGGTGGGGGTGGTTCGTAGTCACCGTGTAATCACCAGTGGCCGGTTATTGTTGAGGTAATTCGGAATATTTCTGCTCGTGGCTTTCTTAACAGCTCGTAAGTTCTAGATTTGTTAGAATTGGGTCAACGTTTGTTTAGTTATTTTGCAGGTATCCGTGTTAGTCCATCTGTCAACGGCCAGTTTCTGAGATAGCGAGAAGATCTTCCCTTTGCGCATGCCTTGGGCGACAGCTTATTTCAACCGCTTCGGATTCTTTATAGAATGTCCCCTGTCTTGCCAGTTCATCAACTTTCTCGCATCCTTCTTTGTTCCTATGGCCTACTTCTAAGTACTTGTTTGCTTCCTAATTTTCTGTCTCTATAAAACTTTTACCACCATCCAGTTATGTGTAGCGCAGCGCAAACGTACGACTCAGCGACGCTTGTCACGTTCACTTTCATTGGTCGTTGCCACTAAGCAAACAGTGCCACAATTTTTTCGCAATTCCTTACACCATTTCATCTCACCCTTCTGTCTGCCACACAATTCTTATTTTTCGCCTTTATCGACAATCCAACATCAGCACGTCACTTCTGTGTTTTTTATGCCATGCAACGGCGATTGGAAGGTCCAGTTTTTAGTTCGATTCAGTTCAGGTCTTATCAAATTTTACGGGTACCAATTTTTTACGCTTCATTCGTTTTGTTGTCGTCATTTGCCTGCAATTGTTACGTGTTGTTGTTACTAAGCGTACTTGGCGAACATATTCTCGTGCGGAGTAAGTAAGCCAGTGGTGGCTTATGGCCAACATGTCAGTCTTTAGTCCATTCGTTGTGCAGCAACATATGTGACTCTGACACAAGTTCCATGCCACAGGATTGCGCTGAACTAAATGGAAGTACAACGTTGTACTTGCAACCAAATTAAGGCGTGTTATACTAAGTAGGTTGCACAAGAAGAGAAAAAAACTATTGTGGCAACTAAAATCTGCAGCTTTTAAGTTTGCGTTTTTATTTCTCGTTTCTCATTCAATTTCAGTGCCACTTTCGGTTTCAATACAATTTTCATTGCGCAGTGCTTCTGAGGGCGGTGAAGTCTGCATTTATTGTGACTTGACATTTCAGCTGCCAAGCGCCAACTCAAGCGAAATTAAACGCTTACATGCAACCAACAACTACAGCAACAACAACAAAAACAACAAATGTAATAGCATTTTGGAGCGCAAATAACAAAAACAGAGTTTCCTGCCAACAACATAGAATATTCGCCTCTAAGTGGACAACTGGCCATGTCATGTCAACTAGAAACGATTTGTTTATGCGATCGTCAGATAGCGAACGTAGGAAGGAAATGGCGTATAGAATTCTCGGAATTTCAGTTCTACTCCTGACAATGATGAAGAAATTAAAGTCTCTGCGAATATTACCTGAGTAGGTTGAGGATAATCAACATTTTACATGTTTAATTTATTTGAAAGAGAGGAATTTAATTCCATTTAATCAATAGATTTCTTCAGCATGCATGCCATGACCGACTGGGGGGCACACCAGATACAGATTTTTAATTATAAATAAAGAAAAACTTATTTTCAGAGCTCTAAAATATCCCTAATATATATTTAAAAATTTTGACCCTTTAGGTGAGCGACCGCCGTAGCCGAATGGGTTAGTGCATGGCTACCATTCGCGAATGCGTACGTTCGAATCTCCATGCGCGAAACACCAAAATGATAGAAACAGTTGTTTCTAATAGCGGTCGACCCTCGGCAGGCAATGGCAGACCTCCGAATTTATTTAAAAAAATCTCTTCATATAGTCTGTATCAGGAGAAAAGCACCAGTTTTTTCTTGTAACTTCAGGATACAAGTATATTTAGATCTGTTTTTTGCTGCATAATAGTCCCACTCAAGGGCTACGCGCCAGTGCTAACTCAGGTTAGTGTGGTTCGAAACTTTCCCGTAAACGCAACCAAAGAAGTACACGAAGCGTTTTGAGGCTGTATTTTTATGCACGCATTCGAAAGGGTCGAAATTATCTTACGCCGCGGCTGGAAAAGTAATTAAAAAATCAAAAAAGTTTGTTGTGATGTGGAGTCAGCGGTATAAGGTGTACAAAAAAGTTGATGACTTTTCCGAGCGCGGCTTGAGGCGAGTGGCGACAAAAAGGCAGGATAAAGTGATCGTCCAACTTTTTAAGCGGGACCCTTCTTTGTGACTACGTCAAACACTATCATTTCTTGTTAAAAAGAGAATAGATGTGAGTATCAACACCATCGAACGTCGACTGAAGGGGACGAAAATATCTACCGTCCCACATCATCAAAATCACTGCTCTCAGAAAAACATTGAGAAACAAAAAAACAAGAAAATGGGGTCACAGTATTGGACTGGCCTTCCCAGTCCCCAGTGTGGGGAACTATGAAAACGCATATTGCCGGAAGGCCAGTCTATGATTTAAAACAACTCGTGCGTCAAGTTCGCAAAATCTGGTCCTCTTTGTTGACGAGCTACGCAGAAAGGCTGGTTCAAAGCATGATGTACTCAACAACGATGGAGACTACACGGCTTATTTAGTAATTGCGACTCGTAGTTTTGTACATACTTTCATGTAAAAAAATGTAAATATATATCTTTTATATTTCATGAATAATCGCGGCTCCGTTCTTCTGACACTGAGTTGGCATAAAACTGTCGAAAATACGGCTTTGAGAAAAACGCGTTTAAAGTTTGAAAAGCACTTTACATAGGGTAAAAATTCTCTCAAACGCCTTTTCAAATTTGCGTGTAACTTCGAAAATATTCACCGGAACGATATTAAATTTTCTGTGTGCATTCTTAAATATATGTACATACATTAAGAAAATAAAATAAAAACAAAATCGATTTGTTGAAAATAATAACTGCAAATTTTATATTTTTATAAAATAAATGGAATGTTTTTAATGAGTTATTGCCAATTTATTTCAAATTGTGTTTTAAGAGTAATTCCACTTTTCTTTAGGCATCCTCGGTATAAAAAAACGATATGTTTGAAATATGAACGATATGTTCAGAAAAAGAAAAATTTGATGACGTTTTTAATTAAGTTCTTGGAAATATTCCAGACATTAATATTTCTGATGAAATGAAAAAGTACAATATTTAATGCAAAAAATAGGTCCCTCTATTTGTAGTATAACATCAAAACGCGCACCACAAATAGGAGGAGGGGCTCGGCCAAACACCTAACTGAAGTGTACAAGCCAATTACTAATTCATTTAATCTAAGGGTCAAAACGAAGTTTACATATTTGGCTGATAAGCTCTGATACTTCAAAATCTTAAAGTTTACCTGCAGTGTAATTTGGTGCTTTATGTTCACACTAAACTTAGAATAAAATCAATTGGCTAAGGCGGCCTCAGCCGGGCAAAATCTTGCTGTATCTGCTATGCCCGCGTCTGCTGCTTTTTAACTACTAAATTAGTTCATTACCATACAATTTTGGCTTCTTAGGGTAGT
This sequence comes from Anastrepha fraterculus, assembly GCA_037575425.1. NCBI lineage: Eukaryota > Metazoa > Arthropoda > Insecta > Diptera > Tephritidae > Anastrepha > Anastrepha fraterculus. Next base: position 5,597 of record JAYXIM010030680.1, read on the forward strand.
TGACTGACTAGAAGTCTTTGCATTACGCCACACCGCTTCATATAGCAATTCAGCAATTAGCCAAGCGTACCCTCTTAAATATTACAAGGGAAGGCTTCGGTAAAAGAAAAGTGATGTCATCTAAGCACATGAAATTGCTCAGTCTGTAGCTTCCACTTACCCAGCTACCCAGAGATGATATCACTAAAGTCTACACATTCGAAGAGAAGTTCAGAATTTAACTGGGCGATAAGGTAAACCAGCATTTGATAGGAACCTCTAGAAGAAGACACCAGAAGACATAAAAGCAGGAATACTCATATATGGCCCCAGAACTAAGCGTTCTCTGCCGACGGGTAGTTTTTCAAGCATCTTTCAAGCGGAGGAGATGGCATACAGCTGTCATGTGCAGAGATTAACTTAGACAGGAACTTCCGGAATGAGCGAATTGCTGCAGTCAGGGGGCATTCAATGCTCTGTTATCCTGTTAGATTTAGTCTTTACTGATCATTGAGTGCATCGAAAAACTGAATCTGTTAGGAACGCACAATCGCATTCGGCTAATTTGGGCTCCAGGACACAATGGTATAACTGGGAACGAAGTAGCGGACACATTAACTAGAGAGGTTGTGGCCTCGTCATTAATAGGACTCCAACACTTTCTTGCTATAGCACAACACACCCTCAAGGAGAAGTTTAGGAGTAAAGAGCGAGGTCACCAAACTATGTGGCTACGACAGCCGACATCCTAACTGGGTGGGGTACAACCAAAAGAGGTTTTAAAAATCATAACTCTCCCCAAGGATAAACTAAGAGTGCTCTCCAGTAGAGCTGTGCGAAACATCGATGTAGTATCGATACATCGATGTTTCTCCTTTCGTAAAAAACATCGATGTTTTTTCTCCGATGTTCGATGTTTTTGCCAGTTTTTCCATCACTGAGAAAAAAACGCAGTAAAAGCTAGAGCGTTATTTTTGGAGTTATTGGTGTTGGCAGGCAGTGGTTATAATGGATAAATATCTTAGAGCTTCAAATGGGCAAGGTATGTACATATATATATTAACTGATGCCTTCTTTACAAGTTAACCTCTGTGTTTTGTCTCATTTGTATGTAGGTTGTAGTGCGGCAACCATTGAAGAAAAAGAGCAAAGGAAGAGCCGCAAGCCAAAAAGGCGCGATATGGTCAGTCCAATGTGTGGAATTTTTTTAATAAGTCCTCGGATGGCAAGACTGCCAAATGTTTAAAATGTGGTCAAATTTATCAAACCAGCGGAAACACCACCAACATGGCGGGACATTTAAAGCGGGTACACCCAACGTTAACGGTGAGTGAGTTGCCAAAGGCTTCAGGACATATGGCGGCTTATTTGGATAAAAAATATGAAGCCTCATCGAAACGGAAGAGAGATTTGGACAGCGCATTGTTAAATTTCATTTGCTCCGATTTACGTCCATTTTACATTGTAGAAAACGAGGGATTTAAGCAATTTGTAAATGCTTTGGATCCCCGATACGAATTGCCTTCACGATCAACATTGCTTTCAACATGTTATAATAATTTATTCATGAACATGAGAATGAAACTGAAAAGCATTTTGCAAGAAGTGGAATATTGCGCTGTGACAACCGACTGTTGGACATCTCGAGCCAACGAGGCTTATTTGACCGTAACTTGCCATTTTATAGATCCAGAATTTAAACTTCGCACAGCAGTACTTTCGACTAGTAAGTTACAGAATGAGAAAAATCATTCTGCAGAAAACATTGCGAACTCTCTATGTGCAGTGCTAATTGAATGGGAAGTTATGGACAAAGTTGCAGCCATTGCTACCGATAGCGCAAGAACAATGATAAAAGCATGTGAGATATTGCAAAAAAGACATGTGCCATGCTTTGCGCATGTTATTAATTTAATAGTTCAACAATGCCTGAATCAAGAGAAAATAAAAGTTATTATGGGGAAATGCAAAAGTATTGTGGGATTTTTTAAGAAAAGCACAGTAGCTTACGCCAAGTTTAAAGAAGCTCAAAATACAGAGAAGCCATACAGTTTAAAGCAAGAATGTCCTACAAGATGGAATAGCGCATTTCATATGATTGAAAGAATTCTTAAAACAAATGATGCTATAAGCAGTGTTCTTCTTTCAACCCCAAAGGGACTTGCCCCGTTTTCGGCTGACGAAATTTTAATTTTAAAAGACATAAAAATTTTATTGCAACCTTTTGAATGTGCAACATTGCAAACTTCTTCGCGAACGTTGGTCACGGTATCATTAATAATTCCTATAACTTGCGGACTTCTGCATAATTTGCAATTGTTAAAAAATGACCTAAAAACAGTTGAAGGTCGCGAAAGCTGCAATTGCTTATTGGAGGGCATATCGTCCAGACTACTGCAATATGAAATTCGCAATGTTCCTCGAGTGGCAACTTTGCTAGATCCTCGGTTTAAAAAAGAAGCGTTTCACTCACCATTTAACATCACTGAGGCTCAAAAACTCTTGGAAAACGAGCTTTCTTTTTTCAACGCACAGAAGTCTCGCCCTTGCGACGAACCACGCCTGCCAACATCAACCTCCACATCGCAGACATCCCTTTTTCAATTTTTGGAAAAAAACAAAAGTTTGAAACATAAAACTAATACAGTGGATTCCATATTGTCAATTCGTCAATATTTTAATCTAGACAATTTGGAATCAAACTCCAACCCTTTAGATTATTGGAAGGTTGTATTTTACTTGTCAATTCCAGCGTTTAAATATGTGTATTAATTAAATTTTATTATTACAGATCTCATCAGATAAATCATTTCAGCATTGCTGCAAAAAATATTTCTGCGTTCCAGCAACTTCGACAGAAAGCGAACGTATGTTCAGTAAGGCTGGAATCGTTGTAAGCGAAAAAAGAAGTTCGCTTCAGTTTAAACATGTTGACATGCTACTTTTTATCAATCGGAACAAGTGGATCTCTGAACAGCAATGATTGTTTTATAGTTTTAAGTTTGAAAAAGATTGAATTATGCTTTATACTATAAAAGTATATAAAGTTTATAGTATTAAGTTTGAAAGATTTAATTTCTGTTTTATAGTTTTAAGTTTGGAAAAAGGATGTTATCCTTAATAAAGATATATATATTATATAGAGAATCAAAAAATGTACTATATTACTTCGATGTAGTATCGATACATCGATGTTTTTTTCTGAAAAACATCGAAACATCGATGTGGTCAAACATCGATGTTTCAACAGCTCTACTCTCCAGTATTCTCACAGGCCCTTGCAGACGGCGCAGTCATCTACACATGATCGGGATATGGTCCACTGATTCTTGATGGTTTCTGCGACCAATATCAGGAGACCCCTGTAGGGGAAGCGGAAACCTTAAATAAATCTAAATCTAAATATTTCATTCCTTTAAAATGCCTGGTAAATACCAAATCGAGTAAAATGAAAACAATTTTTTTGGAATTCGGGAACATTTAAGTTTTTGTGAAATTTTAAGATATTTTTTTATTTTTTGCTTGGGGAATTTTCGATTTCTTTAGATTTGTTTTCTTTTTTTTGTTGTACAGCGAACCAGTGAAAATTCAGTACAAAATTTGTATTGCTCAAACAAAGCGCCATAGAGGTTAGGTTTGATTATAATGGCTGACCAGAGAGTGGGCCCACTTGGACAAAGAAATCAAGTTCATTCTTTGTGATACTACATATTAATACAATTGGGAAAAGAGGTGAAGGAAACCGATAGGATAAAAGGAGCGAGAGAAGGGGGTAGTGAATTTTATTTCCTCGATATCTTTTGTAATGTTGGTCCTCATTCAGGGGGTCTCTGATCCCTATAGGTATTTTCAAGCTATGGCACACGTCACTTGTTCGATTCAGGCTGGAATATGCGATATTTATTTGCAGACTTTTTCATGTACTTTATACTAAATGATTAGAGTATATAAGTCTATGAAGCTTTTATAAGTTTTGTTCTTCGTTAGCTGAAAATTTGCACAGCCCTACTCCGGGTTCCGTTCCCACTGTTAGTTAAGGGGTTAGGGACAGTCAGAGGCCCGACAAACATGATGAGTTCAATAATTTTGTTTGCTAGTCAGTTGCTTTATTTTACAAAAATAAAAACAAAGCTTTAATACATCATGTTTCGACTTGACAAAATTAAAAAAAAAATTAATAATTGTAAAAGTTATCCCTCTTTGTGGGGAGCCCGTTTCTCTAAAAGTCCCTTGCGGTGATCATCACAAGTCCTTGGAGATTTATCTAAAATAATCTTGTGCCTGATCGAAGCCTTTTTTCCAAAATTAACAATATGGCGGCCTCAGGAAATATTTTTCAGATTTTCGAGAAAAAACCGTCAATTAATTTAAAAAAAATCGACATTTTGTGAAAAAAAATTCTTCGATCAGGAACGACTTTTCTATGTTTTTCGAAAGCGGTATAAATTTTATTGATTATGATTAAATTTTATTTCATAATTTCGGTATTGTTCTATTCATTTTTGACAGTTATCGAAGCGAAGCAACCAAAGCCAGCCCGCATTGGGCCAGCAGCTTTACCAAGTTAGGATTGAAGCGATGTTTTCTTTTTGGAATGAAAGGACAGACAAGCAACTTTTAGGTGCAGATGTGATTGGTTCGATGCAGTGGGGAGCAACTGGTACTAAGTACGTAATTTTCGTATTTACCTCTAACATTTGTGTATTCGTGGGTGGTGGTCACAATTTCCGCATATCCGCTGCTGATAACAAAAAGTACCAATAAAGTGGAGTCATAATTAAAGCATCGTTGACGACTTACTTGAAAAGCATCGAGCCAATACTTAAAATGTTAATAAGAAAGGGCAACAAAACAAATTGAAATACTTTAATCAGTCGGCTGCAATTCTACTCCGCGTGTAGTAGGAGTTAGTGAGTGAGTGTTGTTGTCTGCTAGTAAAGTTCCTAAGTCGTATTATTGGCATTGGTATTGTTTCCCTTCTTTCTACTATTTACATGTATGTGTGCAGTGTTATTGTTGTTGCTATTGGCATAGTTGCCGCTGGAAATCAATTATTTACGAGTGCCCTTTGCGATGGAGCAGAAAAATGCAATTAACATAATTCAAGGCACCATTTCATTTGACATGCTAGTGTGATTGCACAATCATGTTGCAAGCCGAGCCACACACACAACAACAACAACAAGAACAAGAACAAACAACAAACACCCAACAGCTAGCAGCCAGCAGCCAACTAGAAAACATCACTCAGCGCAAAGCAATGAGAGGCAAAACAAGCAAGGTAAGTCAGCCGTGGGGTGGAGTGCGCTCGTAGTTCCACGTGGTATGTAGTGTGGCAGCTAGTTAGTTAGCTAACCCATCCGTCTGCCCCGCAGCTCGGCAGCATGGCTGTCAGTCAAGAGCACCGCCAACAGTAGCAGCACTGCGCCAGTGCTCGTAATAGTGCAACATCAGCAGCTATGTCGCCAACGCCATTGGCGTTCTCCTGGTCGCACAATGTGCCACATCAGCAATGTTGTGACGTGACTGCCGCACTGTCTACTCAGCATTGTCCATTTTCTGCGCTATTTATTTGCACACACACACATACACATGCATATATATGATATTTACTGAATATTTACATATTTTGTGGAATTGTGTTTTACCCTGGGGGAGTTTTGGCATTTTTCTTGGCTTTATGGGCTTAGCGCGATTCCTGTGATCCCTATGAATCTCCTCTGGCCCAATACTCCACACAGGAAATGTCGACTTCTAGTGGCAGCATCACTGCTGGCATGACGGCTAGCAAACTATCAGGAATCCGCTTGTTATCTTCATTTATGTGTACCGTTGCTGCTGCTAATGCTGCAGGAAGCAGAAAGTCCAAGTCACTTTGGCGATTGACACCTCTGCAATCGATATATTAATTAAATTAAATAATTGCTCTAGCAGGTTCTCAATAAAGGCGTATAGGATAGGTTAAATGGATGCCCATGCGAGGAGGCTCCACTTGGACAAATACTCAAAATTCGTCCGTTGTAATACAATACAAGGGGGGAGAAAAGAAGGAAAAAACGAAGAAAAAGAGGCTTTGGATTAGAGGATGACGACCAAGAGTGGCTAAGTACATTCGTATTAACCGCTTCAAGCTACCGACGAACTTCACCATGTTTATGATATGACGGGAGAGCACAGATGTTTAAATCTTTGGCCGACGAGAGCAGGACAGAAGAAAAGAAAGTGCAGAGATTATTACACCTCATCCTCCAGACAGCGTCTTCAGAAAGCGCGCAAGTCGATAATGTCCGGTAAAGATACCTACCGAATTCGGGAGTTGCCGCTTTGTTAGCCTTAAAAGTTCCCTCGAGCGTCCCGGATCTATCCACCTCATCCTCCGGACAGCTTCTTCAGAAAGAAAGCAAGACTCACCGCATGGACACCTAACAGACAATATCCGATATGGATACCTACCAAATTCGAGAGTTGCAGCTTTGTTAGCCTTAGAAGCTCCCTCGAGTGTCCCCGATCTATCCGTAGCCAGAAGAATCTTGCGACATTGAAGTTTTGCGCACTAGCCCAGAGCTCGCGGAGTTAACGCAAGTCTCATCTTTCCAGTAGTAGACCATAGGTTCTCAAGGAAACCCCAACCTCTCGTTTTGCGATAAAATCCTCCTCCAGTGTCCCTTGTCTAGCCAGCTGATCAGCTCAGCAGTTCATCTCAATAGCGGCATAACAATTTTGTATTTACTTAAAGATAAACGCAATTTCTATTTTAATGATTTTTATTTAAATTTTTTTTTTTTTTGCTTCTCTCTTATAAACCAACATTTGGAAACTATTAAAAATTACTACCGAAACTCCTAAAGCTAAATCTCTTGATCATTTGAAGCATCGAAGCTTCTCCTATAAGGGCACATTTGGAAATTAGTCAAAAAATACTACCGAAACTCACGAAGGCTTTTGATGATTTGAAGTGTCGAAGTGTCTAAAAGTCTATTAATCATTAAATCTCTTGATGATTTGAAGCATCGAAGCTTCTCCTATAAGCGCACATTTGGAATTTATTAAAAACTACCTACTACTGAAACTCCGATCTGGTGGTCAATAACCCATACTGACTAAAACCGAAGCATGAAACATAGTTCCAGAAAAGGGATCCTTGCCTCATCCTTGCATGCAAACGGCTACTTTGTAAAATAAGAGTCTTAAAACCGTTTTTGACGTGAAACGTTTTTTTTTCGTTTTTCTATTTTTTGTTTTCCAGTGAAGTTGGGTCAAAAATGCCTTCGTGCCATACAGTAACCGTGGTGATTCCACTAAAACCAACCCTCCTCTTCTCTTGAATTTTTCCCGGGGCTGCTTCCACAATACTTTGAAGTAGAGGTTCAAGACGGCATCCTAAGAAGGACACATTCACTTACTCACCTCCATGGTCGCCTGTTTTGAAAAACATAGACTTAATGCTCTTCAGCATAAGTTTTTATTTCACGCCTCTTTATTCCGATATATCCACAGCATTCCATTTTTCTTCGCCTATCATCATTTGCTCGAGAGAAAAGTTGGTGAAAAAGATGGAATTAATTAGGGGTGGCAAACCAAACTACGCTAAAGGCTGCGGCCACCTGTACCTATTTGAGAGCAATACAAGCAACGACTTGCCTTTACATAACGGCATCTATGTAGTAATTTGAAATATTCGGTAGTAAGTGTATTGAGCGTAATCGCGGAAACTAATAGAGGGTAGTATCCGACTACTAACTACAGGGTCCCCATAGCGCTCTGGCCAAAACTGAAATTTAAAAGGGCAAAGTGACTAGTTGGATTCAACAGATCAACTACCAGCGTCCTTACAGGTGTTGTAGCAGGTTACTGCACTATGGGCACCCTAACCAGTAGAATGGGTGGAGCTCACAATGACTTCTGCAGGAGTTGTGGAAATGAAGAAGAAATTGAGGCGGTACCACATGTCCTCTGTGAATGTCTTTGAAGGCCTGGGAAATTTGCACAATGTCACACTGAAGGTCTTAGTTACTTTCTTAAAAAAATCTTAAGCCACTTAGTTAGAGGAAAGTTTTGGAAGAATATTCCTTTTCTGATCATATATATATCTCGTTTGAGGTTAGCAAAAATCTACCGAAACCTAAGCCTGGTAGAAATATCAGGAAAACAGACTAGGA
>JAYXIM010030684.1:0-20616 GCA_037575425.1 Anastrepha fraterculus
GCAGCAGGTTAAATTTCTACTTACCCAGAATCGACACCGACATACCCAATATATTTTGAGCATGTGAAGGCAGATCGCACGACACGACTCACGTCCCCACGACAGTCGGTTCTACGTTACCGGAACGACCCGGATTTATATCCGGCCAAGGACTGGCACTTCACTAGCATTCCCCATATACATATGTACAGGGAATGTTTATGCTGCTACTACAACACGACTAGTCACATAACTTATCAAGCCTATTCACCTAACACTCGCTCCCTCTCGACCCGATCTGTCGAAACAGCACGTTTTCTGGGTCTGAGTTAGAGGAAGATGGCCAGGGCCTACACCGCACTGACTGGGTTTAGTAAGCTGCAACAACAACAACAACAACAACTCATCCTTCATTAAAACAATGCGGGCTCTCAAGTATCGGCTCACACAGTAGAGTTTTTAAGCACTCAAAAGATCGAATTATTGGGTCATCCGTTTTATACCCCTGAATTGGTACTTAATGATTTCTTTTAGTTCCCGACCATCAAAAAGAAAATGCAAAGTCAACGCCTTTCAACGTCTGAAGAAGCTGTTGAAGCCTTTAAAGGTATCCACTTCTGCATGGCAAAGTGCTGTGAAAATTGGTTCAAACGAATGCAAAAGCGTGTTGACTTCCAAGGAGAATATTTTGGAAAAAATAAAGCTATTTTCATTATTGGGACCAAAATATGAAAGGCAGCCCTCGTACCTGTTTTAAAGGATTACAATGTACCGAAATAAAAGTGAATAAAAAGGTTGAAGTGAAATAAATATCGGTTGAAATCTAGTGGTTTTTGAACTAGTTCGATTTCACTCAGAAAATTACACTTGTACACTGGTATTTCTCGCACTAGTTTGGTAATTCACTGCAGGGTAGATGTCTACCTCTGTATGTAGGTATGTACGTAATGGCCACAGCAAGGATCTAAGTGTTCGCTTACTTTGTCCTGCAAACTTACTGCGCCACTAACTTGTTTCGCTTTTTCCACTTTGTTACTCTCTAGGTGCGAGTGTTTGTTGCAAAGAATTTAATGAATGAAGTGCCAAGAATGAGCACATAAAAGGAATGTAAAAGGATAACAATGTCAGTTAGCTGGTTTATGTGTGTGTGTGTGTGTGAAAAGAACAAGCGCGTTGTCGAGGTAGCATCTGTGCAGTAGCAATAAAGTAGGCAAAGTGTTTGATTGCAAAAGGGGATGCAGCCAGCTAACTGGCTAAGCGCGTACATATATTTGTATAAAGTCAATTTGAGTATCACAGTTGCAACCTTGCATCGTGGCAGCTATGCAGTAGTAGGAACGTCCTTTGGCCATTAATCCAAATAAGCTGACTACTCGCTGGAAAACAAAGGACGTGTGCTCAATGATAGCTGCACGCAAGTGTATGCCAGCGGATGTTGCCAGACAGGTAATCAAGTTCGAAAGTGCTAAACAAATGGCCCCACACTCAGGGTATTACTCGTTCACTCTAGTGACACATTTGTTGTTGTTTTGCGTATATTTTGCTGAATGTTCTTGTGTATACTTTTACTTGGTCTTATATCTCTGGCATGGTGCGGTATGCGTTTTACTAGCAGATACAAATTTCTACTTTTTGCGCAACTTAAATGGCTTTCACATTAAATTTTTTGAAGGTCTGTAGCATCGCCCAAAAAATGGTTAGCTCTTTTAACTACATATTTTAGATTGCAGTTTCCGCTATAAGTAAGGTAAGTCCTAGTTCTCTTCGTCGATAGAGTGATTTATTACTCAATTGCCTACAGCGAGTCCCCTAGTCTGAAACCTTGTTTGGTTTCAAATGGCTCGGAGAGGTATTTCCCAATTCTGATAGCGCTGCTAGCATTAAGCAACGTCATTTTACATAATGAGTAGTTTTGCGGGGATAAGAAATTCAGACATCGCGGCATATAGACACCTCCTTTTCGCGCTGTCAAAAGTATCTTTAAAATTCAAAAAAGATAGTCTTCTTTCATGGGTATTTTCCAAAACTTGGCGCATGGTGAATATCTGTTCGATTGTGCATTTTCCAGGTCTAAAGTCACACTGATAAGGTCCAATCAGTTGGTTGACGGTGGGCTTCAGCCTTTCACCCAAGACGCGCGATATTTAGAAAACTAATCCCGCGGTAATTGGCACAGATTGCAGGATCACCCTTCTTGTTCATACCTTCATCCAAACATATTTCGCGTAGAAACTGATGAACCTTACCAGTTCCTCGCCGTCATGTTTGAATAGCTCAGTCGTAAGTCCATCGGCATCCTCGGCTTTGCTCTTCTTTAGCCGCGTTATCGCTATTCTCACCTCACCATAGTTGGGACGATTGGCTGATTGCGGTATCGAGACTGTGACATACGAATACACTTATAGCATTTTATAAGGCTCACATCATGTCCGTCCGCATGGCGCAGAAGCTTGGACGATGACACTATGCGATGAGGAGTCAGTTTGAGTGTTTCAGATAACGATCCCATGGCAGATTTCCAATCTTTTGCACGACGGCCAGTATCGTAAGGGGTGAAACAATGAGCTGTAGGAGCTTTACGATGACAAACATTGCGCAGCGAATGCAGATCCAGCGGCTTCATTGACTGGGTTATGTGGAAAAGGACTTGGTTTCACTTGGTACGCTTTGTTAAACTCAGCCAAAATCTCTCAGCGGTTATCAAGCCAATCAAGAAAAAGAAGAATGGGGACGATAAAACACTATAAAAAGGTCACTTGCTTGATTAATTTGAACAATGTCTCACTGAAGTTCAATCTTGAGTGAGAAGAATCTCTACAACATATAAAATAAAGTCGAAAAATTTGTACGTACACTGATAAGAATGCACAGAATGCTCCGATTTGCACAGCGTTTTTCATACTTTGAAGCCAGTCTCTCCAAAAATTTTTTCACCGCATTAAGCACATAAGCTAACAAAATAGGCTTGTCTATAAGCCAAAACTTGTTAGAAAGTTTACAGTTTTAAATATATTGTAGTACCGAACTAGCAACAAATCATAAACGACTCAGCCGAGCGGAGTGCTGTTTATTTGCTATAAAATTTTGAAATATTTACTATCACTCTGCGTTGATGAAATATATTATTTAAATATTTTCTATTATTGTTAGAATTTTGAAAACAAAAGGAATAGTTTTTCAAAAAATTGTTGTTTGTATGATCGCTGGGTGCCAAATTATGCAAAGCGGGAATAGATGAGAAATGTATGCTCTCTGATTTCTATATCTACATATTCGTTATCTTGCTGCTCACAACTATTTTGTCTGGGTTACTGGAAAAGTCGTTCTAGACACTTAAAGATATTGCAATTTAGGTCATCTCTAATTGATTTTGTTTTATGAAGATATATTCAAAACTTGACCGTTTTCAAGATATTCAATTCTAAAGATTTTAAAGGGAGGCACAAAGATTCGATTTTTTTACAGTGCCTCTACGGCCGTGCACCGCATTGCGAATATTTGCTGGCATATTATAAATGGACATTTTCTTCTTTCTAATGTTCTTTCTTCTTCGATGTATCCAATAAATTATCAAATATAACAGCAAAGTGACCCCAAAGATCTCATGCCTGTATGCAGATCGTCGGAAATATTAATAATGCCATTAATGTCAATAATATCATGGAAATCGTAGGATCAGACTACCAGTTGTGCCCTAATTCAAATTGCCCTGAAATTGAAGAATAGTTAAAATACCGCTCGAGACAATGTTCATAAGGATAATTATAAATTGTGCATACTATCGTCTATTGTTGCGTCTTGATGCTATCGGTTTTTTATAGGGAGCTTTTCCATGGCAGAGATGAATTCGAAAGTTTGTCACTGCCTATCGAGGTACGACCGCTATTTGAAAAAAAACTTTTTCTTTTATTGGCATTTCGTTCCCGGTGTCCCGAGCCTACGCACTTCCGCTTGTTAGTCGAACACCAAGCCATTCGGCTACCGCAGCCAAATGTACGAGTACATACATTAGGGCAGGTCAATTTTTTTTCGACGTCGTTCCTAGCAGTTAACACGGATGTTAATGTTTACGTGCTCTGAATGTTTTTGTTTTTTAATAAAAGCTTAAATTTGAGGATTTTTTCATTTTTTATTTAAAGAATCTCAAGGTGGCGCTACGAAGCATTTAGTTTTTTTTTTTTTTGATAACGGAATTGTAAGTTTGAATTTTGCCGATCACGCTTCTATTAGGCAGGCTGTTTCTCAGATTCTTTTCAATATTTTTTTTTTTTTTTAATTTTTTTTTAATAAAATATACTTTTAAACAAATTTTTTTAGGCGAAAACCTTTTTCCGTCATTTTCCAGTTTCTTTTCTTACCTTCACCTCGCCGGCTTGTACATTTTTAATACTTTTTTTCTCTTGAATTTTGTGCCTTCTTAACAATTCTTTATGTCTTCTTTCATCTTTTTGGGAGGCTGTACCGCCTTTCGAGTGTCACATACCGAAAACAGGCGTTACTTAAAAAAACAGTACAAGAACACCGAACAGACGCAGCCACACAGCAACAGACGCCATTGAAACGATGGCCAAACGTCCGGTAGTTATATGGAAGATAACATAAAGCTCGGTAAGCCTGGGCTAGTACAACATAAATTCTCATAGGAGGCGTATTCTTTTCCACACGAGCTACAAAAAGAACTGGCCAACCTTGGATTGTACAAGAAGACAACGTTTCCAAGTTTCGAAGCCGCAGGTGTGTAGAGTGGAAACAGCAAAATGGGATTGAAATGTTGGATTGACCTTCACAATCGCCTGATTATTATGTTCACCTATTAAAAATGTTTAGCCAATAGTTAAATAAAAACACATAGGAAATAAATATGGTCGGTCAAGCAGTAATCAAAGCGAATTCGGCCGATTTGGAGCCGTTTATCTTCAAAACTCGCGCAGCACACAGAGTATGACACGCAGATGTGAAGCCATTATAACTATACATTTTATTGAATAAATTGCGGAAAATAAATATTATAAATCCAGTTCGTTAAAATTGAAATTCAAAGAGTTTCTAAGTTATAGCATTCATGTTTCTGCTAGACGTTTGTATTTCACAAAATTTTCAGCGTTGAATAAATCTCAAAATGGTTCAATTTTTTTCCAAATTTTCTCAGTTTACTTCTTATTATTCTCAACCTACAAACGTTTTTCAGAACAATGAAGGAACAAGTGGAAAATACTTGGACCACTTAATATGGAACCGCTTTTAAACTGTATATAGCCAAATTTAACGTAGCCGGTGATAATCAAAAGTGTACTAGATCGATCATTGTCATTATTTCTTAACCCTTGCAACTGTTCCTTGCAGCTGCCGTAGCCAAATGGGTTGGTGTGTTGCTACTATTCGGAAGTGTACGGTTCGAAACCTCGGTCATGAAACATTAAATGATAGCAAAAATTATTTCTAATAGCGGACGCCTTTCGGCAGGCAATGGCAAACCGCCAAATATATTTCTGTCATCAAAAGCTCATCCTAAAAAACCCATCTCCCAATCGGAGTCGGCCTAAAACTGCAGGTCCCTCCAAGTGTGAAAAAATATCAAGAGGCACACCGCAAATAGGAGAAAAAGCTCGGCCAAACATTAAATAAAAAGGTGTAAGCGACAAGTATTTATTTGTGTGTAATTTTTCTGATATTTCATTCACTGAGTTATACAAAATTTATCAGGTGGCTTACAGCAAGTATTCAAAATAAGTTTTTGTGTCAGTCCAACAGAGTGAAAAATTCAATAAGAGAAACGACGAATGCACAAAATCGAGCAACGAATGACTGGAATAGAAAAATAAAGTAATTGCATTAAAGCGAAAATGAAAGCACACACTTACGTGCAGTTGCATAAGGACACGATTGGGCCAAAGCACATTTTGGCAAGGCTTCAACGGTACACCCATAAAGGAGTGTAAGGAATTTTGAACGAATTTTGTATGCCAATTTTCACGAAATGCACATTTATACAATACATTTAATTTACTTTGTAGTTGTATGTGTATATGTAGGTGTGTCAGCACAAATGAAAGCATATGGAAAGCCAACTTGGGCAGCACAATGAACACCAGTGCACAAACGCTTAGAAATGTGAGGAAATATATAATTTTATAAGTTTTTCCGCATATATACATGCATATGTGTGTGTCATGAAGACAGTATGCTGCAAAAGTAGCTATCGACTTGATTATCTCTTTTGTCACCGGCACCATTTCATACAATTTGAGACATTCACCGTCACCCAAGGTGCAATTGACCCACATAAACTCAGATGCATACTTATATTTACACATATAAGTAATAGGTATATGAATGTGCCAAGCTCTACAATACATACATACATGCATACTCGTATAATGTGTATGTAAAGTTAAACTGCCAGGATGTCCTGTATCCCAACAACCTTTTGCCATGTAATCAAACGACAGTACAAAACTTCAAATAAGCGACTTGCTGCTTGATATTTAATGTATAATAATATTAGAATATATTTTGTTTAGTTACTAGGTAGTTCAATAAGTTTTGCGGTTCGTTAAGAGAGAGAGCTGCTAATAGCCTAAATATTCTATTTATGTTGATACTTTTTTCATAGGAACGTTGTTTCCTTTCAATCTGTCAAATTCCTTCTGCAAGCATTGCAAGCCATTTAGTACCGACGTGCCCCAGTATTTTATGTAATGAAAAAATGAAGTATCGTGCCGTGATTGAATTTTTATTTTTGGAAGGTTTAAAAGCAAAGAAAATTTATGAACAATTGTTGAAAATGTGCAAGGAATTTTTGCCCACAATTAGTACAGTAGAAAGATGGGTTGCTGAATTTAAACGTGGTCGTACACGCCCTGAAGACGATCCACGTGAAGGACGTTCACAAATCCAAAAACAGCAACAATACCAGAAATCGTAGAATAATACACGATATCGTATTCGAAAATCGTCGAGTAACTGAAAGAGATTTTGTGGAACCCCTAGGCATCTCATTCATAGAGACATAGAAGGCGACTGCAAAGCAGATGAACTGGCGAAATTGGGTACCACATTACCGATCCAACCAGACAAAGCGAACATACCAATACCTTTAGCAATTTGCAAGATGCTTATAGATAAACACACTATCAGTGTTGCCAACAGGCTATGGTCTCAGTCGCTGACCTGTGCAACTAGTAGAATGACGTGGCCGGAATGGAACATGGGCCGCACAAACCGACTGTTGAAACTAAACAGGAAAAACATGAGTAATCTTCTCGGGGTCCTAACAGGGCATTGTCTGATTGGCAGCCATGCCAGTAGACTGGGAGCACCCTATAACGACTATTGCAGAAGCTGTAATGGCATTGAAGAAGAAGAGACTATAGAACACTTTCTATGTGGGTGCAAGGCTCTGGATAGAAGAAGGTTCAATATTTTAGGAAAAAGATCCCTGAATAACTTGGCACAAGTAGCCAATATAAAAATAACAAGTCTTGTTAGATATATCAAAGCCACAGGTTGGTTCAATGAGGACGATGTATAGTGAGGAGAGGGGACAGCCCCGATGGTATCACAATGGGTCTACAGCAGGCCTAGGTGTATCAAACGACAACCACCTACCTAAGCATCTCATTGACAGTGTTAGCAATATTTTGACTGAAGATTTTGAAGCGAAAATCACGAAACACGCTGCCAAAGCCAAACTAACCTATCAATCAGTCTGAAATTAGTTTTTCCGTCGTACGATAGATGGCAGCATACGATGCTAACACCAACTTCCCTCATGAACGGCCTTTGTCATCAAACACGGCTACTTATTGAACCGACCGCGTACATTCGAATGCGACTTTCTCAGCGATATTTACAGTGTTTTCAAAAGGATAAAGTGGATTTTGTGTATCAACTAATCACTCTGGAGGAGGCTTGCATCCATCCCCATGATTCTAAATCAAAACAAGATGCTAAATAGTGGTGTGAACCTGGTTCTTCGGCTCCGAAAAGAGTTCGTATCCAGAAATCGGCCAAGAAAGTGTTAGCATCAGTTGTTAGGGATGCGAATGGAATTTTATATGTGGCTTACTGACAAACTGGTAAAGCAATAAATATTGATTATTTTAATCTGTCATGAGCAACAAAAAAGACATCATATAGAGTTTCACCAGACATCTTGAGGTCCTAGACTTCGACGATGACATCTGCCTCCTCACTCACAAACTCTCTGACATGCAAGCGAAGGCGGGCAAAATAGTCGCGCTGGCACGCACTGTCGGACTGGAGGTCAACATTGCCAAGACCAAGGCTATGAGAGTTAACCACAATAATGCAAGGCAGATATTGATTGACGGATGCCCACTGGAATTGATCGAAAGCTTCTGCTACTTCGGCTGCACTATCACGTCAAACGGCGGAGGAGCTGAAGATGTCAACTGCTGGCTAAACAAGGCAAGATCGGCATTCTTGCGAATGCATACAATATTGGCGAGTTCCAAATTTCCAGGCGCTCTAAACTTTGAATATTCAGCTCATGCGTCAAGTCAGTATTGTTGTACGGGTGTGACAAATGGCTGGTCTCTAACACCATCACACAGCGGCTACAATATTTTGTCAAAAAATGCCTCCAAAATTTTCTGGCGAACACCATCAACAACAACGCGCTGTGGAGATCAACGAATGACGAATCCATCCTTAGGCGAATCAAACGCAAAAAGTGGCAAAGTATAGGTCACACATTGAGAGGTCGCGGTCGACCAAAAAACACTTGGAGAAGGTCGGTGCTGCGCGAAATAGCATATGCCAACATCTCGTCGGACGGTGCAAAAACAACAGCACTGAACCGTGTACGATGAAAGTGTATTGTCGAAGCCCTATGCTCCCGAGAGGAGTGAGCAAGGAAAAAAACGTAATCTTTTAGAGTTGCTGAACGAAATACTTCGAGAGCAATACCCAGTTAGCAAAAGAAAAAAATGTTTATCATCAAGATAATCCATTGCGTGGAAAGCAAAACGTCGTAACAGCTGTGAAATCGTATTTTGCACCCCTTCCAGATTTCTACTTCAGGAATGGAATTTAGAAGTTGGATTTCGTACTGATGCTCAGGAAGACTATACAGAATAATAAAGTGCATTTCAAACCATAAAATTGTGTTTTTTTTATCGAACAACAAAACTTATTGAATAACCTAGCATACACAAATATAGATTCGCCTGCTGCAACCGTGTCACATCTAAAAAATTTAGAAGATGCAGTTGGAGGCGCATATGGCAGAATATTTAGTATGCGCCCTGTGATCATCGTCCGTTGTAGTATGCAATTTGCTTTTATATCTCTACCTGGTCATAAAACTCATAAGCGTGAAACATTATAATACACACAATATGTGGGTTGTTTGCACTTACTCATACATATGCATGCATAAATAGATAGTCTTTCTTTTCAATATCAATATTCTGCACTGGCACCTTCATATGATAATAAATTTTGGTCTGTGTAATCAAGGTATACAATTCTGAATTTTCTATTTCGGCACTTTTTTTTTTTTCTTTTTATTTTACTACAATTTATAACTATAGTAAAAATATTAACACAAAGTAATTGGTGTGAAGGATTGGAGTTAAAATGTTCCTTCCCTTTGCAAGAGAGCATTTTTGGCTTTAGTGGTATTTAATTATAATTTTCCATTACTTCTTCATTGTGTATTTCGGATTGGATCCTGTTATTGCTGTGGAAGCACAATGTTGAGGTTTCCCCCTTTCAGGCCAGTAATGCGCTATATGCATGTAAAAAAATGCTGAGCGTTACTTGGGGTCTATCACCCTCTCTGATGCATTGGTGCTACATGGCAGTAGTTAGACCGATATTGCTATATGGGGCCTTAGTGTGATGGACTGCGACAAGAAAACTGACATACTTAATTCCACTGGAAATAATTCAACCACTCGCTGCTCTTTGCATAACAGGAGCGATGAAAACCACTCCAATGGCGGCGCTGGAAATGATATTCAGCATGCCACCTATTGACCATTGGCGGAAAATCTGGCAGCGAAATCCGCGAGGAGGCTAGTGGCTGTGGGGGTATTCACCTGCAGAACTTTCGGTCACAGCTCAGTAGGAAAGAGGAACTCAGGTTGCACAGACTTCATGACTCCGTACTTTAATTGAGAGAGAAGGTTTCGTACTACAATTAAAAAGAAGGGATGGCACAAAGGCATGAAGCCTGGCCATAGAACTTTTCACATGTAGATAGACGGCTCTGAAACTAAAACATTTATTGCTCAAAACTTGGGATAAGGCAGCCTATCAAGCTGCCAGACCATAGCAGTATTTTCCAAGCGGAAGTTTTTGCTGTGGGCAAAGCCGCGGAGCTAGCCTACACAAGAACAAGAAAGAACTCAATAATTAATATATATGTACATGGACAGCAATAAAAGCAATAAGCTCATATTGTATTTAGTCCAAATATGTTCAACGGATCAGGGAGACTTAGAAAGGCTAGCCGCAAACAGAAGACTGCACATCTATTGGGTACCTGGACACAAAGGCATTATGGGAAACGAAATAGATAGCAAAAAGTGATGTTAGACTACCATTTGGAAAAGCTATATGTAGAATTAACGACAAGCACCTGACTCAATTCGTACTTACGCTCTCGCGAAAAGACTGCAGAACTATGCTGACAGATCATAATCTATTGGCTGCACATGCGTACAAGATAGAGATTGCTAACACGGACAAATGCAGGAAACACAGAGAGGATATTGAGAAAACTTTAGAACACCTTCTGTGCGTTTGTGTGGCATTATTAAAAGCGCGTTTAAAATGCCTGGGAGGCCCATTGTTTGAGGGTCTGGAGGACGTCTCAAAAGCGGATCTCCCAGCGCTGCTTAGATTCGCCAAAGGCGTTGACATCCTACATCTACTTTCAGTATTCATAGAGGTCGGCCCCCATCTGGTATCGCTAGAGACCAAAAGGTCTATGCGTGGATTAATGCCAACCAGACCTCTTTTCCTGTTATGGACTATTTTATATTATTGTATATTATATGCATGTATATTTCATTCTATTGTATGTTTAGTTTTCCGTATCAGCAGATTCCGACATCCAGCGTTTTAGTGGTCTTCTGGGTGGTCTGCGTCAATTAACTTTGCCGTCTAATGCTATCATCGCCAGACGTCCATTGGGCATTCTTCGGACGAGATCTCCCTATGCCTTTCTGCTATTTGCAAAATTTTTTATATCTCCGTTTGTCTTTCGGTCATACATGGTATAGGGTTTTTCAATAAGAGGTGTTATTTTGATATTCAAAGAAAAATGCTACTTTTTAATATTATATAAATGATCGGATGTTTGCTTCATTATAAAGAGGAAGGTATACCGTTAATAGTGGAAAATAACATCAGGCAAATGACCACCTCGACCACGCTTACAGGACAGTATCTTTTTCATGAAACTTTCCATAACCAGTTAAGTTGTGTCAATTGATTCTCTCAGAAGAGAGGCCACTTGCATAGGTCTGCAAGTTGCATAATGAGATGCTACTCTATTCATAAAGCGGAGAAAAAGAGTGTACTCTGCCCAGGATGATTAGAAATATTGAGTGGAAAATCACTGCGTGCATAAAAGAGACTTCCGCGAGCGACTGAGATACATCCCTGATAGCTCTTCATAAAAGATAGAGACCGATGTCCTAATCGTAGCCTCAAGAAAGCAGAGGAATTGGTGAGTAGTTGCTGATCAAGATTTACTTCAAGTCAAGTTAAGTTCTACCGCCTGGATTCTAATTGGACAGTATCCCGTATCGACAGTCCTTGACTAATTCGTCTAATAAGTTGCGACAGTAACAAGAAGAAGAGGGTTAAAGTGGCATTCTCATGGTTAAGGAAGTATCCTTTAAACCGTGAACAGTAGTTCTTGGTGCCTATGAATATATAGTCTACTCTCTCATAGGTTAGGTTAAGTTGGAATGGTTGCCCAAGGAACGAGCACAGTTGGGCGAAGATAAACGGATTCGTCCATTAAGATACCGTTATGAAGGAGGTGAGGTGGAAGAAAGTGGGATGGTTAGGAGGGTGGATTTAGAGTGTGTGGATTTTGAACAATGACTGTGCTGCGTTTTCGTCAACCGCTTTGTACTGCTGATGAAATTCACTCTCTCTTAACAGGCACATCTCCTAATCGGGCACCTCCTATAAGCGAACACTTTTTTCAGTATATCACATAAATCTTAAATTTTCATTTAACTGATAGCCGATAGCCCTGGTAGCTAGTGCAGTAAACATATTACTTTATAATTTTAATTATAATTTAATAAATAAATAATAATAATAATAATAATTAAATTTTCATAATTTAATTTAATTTTCTCCTCCTAATTCAAATAACACGTTAACCCTCCCATAATATATTATTAACTTTTTTCAGACTTTTCTCATAAGTGGACATTTTGAACAAATTTTTCAGTCCCTTGGGTGCCCGCTTAAGAGAGAGTACACTGTACATATTAAGTCAACTTCCGTTGGCTCAGGTCGGACACATCTTAAAGACAGTGCAGACAATTTTCATTGTTAGGGAGTCATAATTGGTGCATTGGGTGACCGCCGTAACCGAAAGGGGTTGGTGCGTAGCTACCTTACGGCAGTGTATAGGCTCAAATCTCCGTGCATGAAACCACAATGATATAAAAAGTTTTTTCTAATAACGGTCGCCACTCGGCAGGCAATGGTAAGTCTCAGAGTGTATTTTTGCCACGAAAAAGCTCCTCACAAAAACACACTTGCCGTTCGGAGTCGGCGTAAAACTGTAGGTCACTCCATTTGAGAAACAACATAAAGGCGCATGCCACAAAGAAGTGTACGCGCCAGTTATTTATTTATTTTACAATTCGTGCATGTGACTATGTGGGTAGGTAGTTAATGTCCTAAACTCAACACTATCTACCGATACCCAAAAATCTTTGGCTCCCTAAGTCTCCATTTATTTCATTTAATTTTCCAGTACTTAGTCCATTCTGTGTTTATCCACTCAGTTCTTGTAGATGGCCAACTAAGGCCGTATATATATTACTTCCAGTCCACTTTACCGCTCAACCGACTTCCATTCTATTGGGATAACGTGAGAAGTCATCATTAATCTATAGCTCCTATCGCTCGATGCCTGAAACACAGTGGGCCATTCTAAGAGTGGTTCAGTTTCAAGGGCCGGTGTTGATTTTGAACCAAATACAATTCTTTTAGGAAATTTTTGTCATTTCTCTTTATTATGATAATATTGATATGGCTCAATTACGCACTGAACAAAATATTGGCCAAATAACCGCCGCGACCTTGGCGGCACACCTCCATCCGATGGTCCACATTTTCGATGACGCTGAGGCATAATTGAGGTTCTATGCCGTTATTTTGTCGAATTATCTCATTCTTAAGCTTTTGAATTGTTAATGGCTTATCGACGTACACCTTTTCTTTCAAATAACTCCAAAAAAAGAAGTCCAACGGTGTCAAATCACATGATCTTGGCGGCCAATTGACATCCCCGCGACGTGAGATTATTCGGCCATCAAATTTTTCGAACAAAAGAGCCATTGTTTCGTTAGCTGTGTGACAAGTGGCACCGTCCTGTTGAAACCACATATCGTCCACATCCATATCTTCCAATTCGGGCCATAAAAAGTTCGTTATGATCTCACGATAGCGAACACTATTCACAGTAACTGCCTGACCGGCCTCATTTTGGAAAAAATACGGCCCCCACTCTTTGTGTGTGCATTTGTTTTTCGGCAATCACTCTTGGATTATCATTCGCCCAAATGCAGCAATTCTGCCAATTGACGAATCCACTGAGGTGAAAATGTGCCTGATCACTGAATATGATTTTCTTCGAAAATTGGTCATTCACTGTTGCCATTTCCTGCCACAGTTCTGACCATCGACGATGCTTGAAATGGTCAAGAGGCTTTAGTTCTTGAGCTAATTACACCTTGTAAGCGTGTAAATGCAAGTCTTTATGCATGTTTTATATTCATAAACCACGCGCGTGAGAGGTGCAATTGTTTGGCTCGACGACGAGTTGAGGTGGACGGCTCTTCAACCACACAGCAGCAATATTTTCTGCAGTACGAGCTGTACGAGCTTGCACTGGTATTTTCACATCTCCTACATACCCGATTTGCTCAAACTTTTGCACAATTTTTCCAATTGTACGCACATTTGGACGATTAAATTGACCGAAAAAATTACGAAGTGCGCAATATGCATTTGTATTTGAACGCCCGATTTCATAATAAGCCTGGATAACTTTAACGCGTTGCTCGATTATGTATATTTCTATGGTTCGAATTGAATTAGTTTGAAATTGAAAAATGTTAAATGGAGTTCAGAAAAGAACTTAACGTTTGAGTGTGGTTCACATTCAACATCGGCCCTTAAAATTTAACCACCCTTTATAACTACGCACAAAATTTAGAATTAAGTCTCTACCATAAATTTCTTTCCATAAATCAGACTTCAAAACTGCATTGATAACGATTTTTCTTAATTAGACTTAAATAAATATACAACTAAGCTTTCCTAATTCTAAGATTTGGCCCATTCATAGGTATATCAGATCCATCAGAGCTCTCGATTAACATTAGGGATCTCATAGTAAATTATACTAGTAAGTTACTGTTCTAAAGGCATAGATGTATATATTTAAGCTTCAAGAGAAATGTTCTTTAAAAAATCGGTTGATAGCTTGAGCTTAAAACTGACTAGCCAACTTTGTTGATGGAGTGCCTGGCACTCTTCTTCACAGAAAATATCCACTCAGGTTTACTAACTCAACGCAACAGAGTGAAATGAAAACTTTCACTGTCAAGTTCACAGGTCACCGCATTACAGCGCAAAAAATATAAGTGTAAGTGCAATACAACTTTCTAACTCAGCGCAAAGAAGACCAAAACGCAGCAGTTAAAATAGACCAGAGAATCGTCGTATAAAAAGCAAACCGCAAAAGATAAAAACTGCCGAGCAAGGAGCAAAAGGGAATTGTGCACTATAACAACGGCAAATATAACCGCATAGAACTTCAGTATAACAGCAATAACAACTACAAAACATGCAACGCTGCGGGAGATGCAACGAGAATTCGAGGTTGAGAGTGCCTGCCTTAGTAGTGCCACAAGGAACAACCAACTATTCGACGTTCAGCGCGGCCTAGGGATACCAGTAACATCATTACCTGCCGTAGAAGTAGCGGCAGCAGTAAGGATAACGGCAATTTCAGCGCGCGTGTGAGAGCCTTAAAGTGGCGCATATGCCGCATTAAGTACAACATATGGCTGAAGAGCTGAAGCGACTGAACGTTGACATAAACATTTTTTTTTTTTCGTTTTTTTTTCATAAATTTTTGTTGTTGATTTTTCTCCCCACCCATGTTTTCGTTGTCTGCGGTGCAGCGACTAGTGTGCCACAAACCGTGAAAGTCACAAATTATACGATCACATTCCATGATAGTGGCAATTTAATAACAGAGGAGCAGCGCAAAGGCAGAGCAGCGTAGCAAAGCGGCACAGGTTAGACGAAGGTTGTGCTGCTTGAGAGTGTATGCGCGTGTGTGTGGGTGCGCGTGTGCGCAGGACAACCCTTAAGTCACGTGTAGGGAAACAAGGAAGGCTACACAATAACAACGATGTTACGACGTGTGGCACTGATCCTGCCGCTACTGATATGTTAATAGTGATGATCCTTAAATTAACTGTTTAACATTCGTGCTATCGTTTTTATTTTATTTTTATTTTTTGCCTATGTTTTCATTTCTTTCCCCGCTTTGTTTCTCCACTGTGCGGCTAACGCTTGTGCTTTGAAATCTTCCCTCTTTGCGACCATATGGTCAACGCCACTTCAGTGAGGGATGTCTGCTGCGCGCGCTCGTGTCACTCGCGTGCCAGTTGGTCAAAATTCTACGCGTAAACCATCAACGGGGATTCCGTTGACCAAATGGCAGCAGCAGAAGCGGCATAACTAGCAGTTGAGCAGTTGAGCGGTTGAACAGTTGGCCCTTTCGGCATTTCGGCAACTCAGCCTGCGTGCGCTAGAGCGCTTCAATGGCGCTAGTGACTGCGACGAGCGAACAGTTCTTATTAGCACGCAGTGAAGTGAGGATCTTTCCATAGAATATGAACTTGAACGTCGATTCTTTGCAACTACAGCAAAAGTTTTTAGAACATCAATCGCAACAACAACAACAACATCCAATCCATACACCTCCAACGTCTTTCAGTGATCTTTCATATGCATCCTCTGAGGAGGATGGTTCACAACGCTACGCAAGCAGCCCCAGCTACACGCTGTCCATCATCAGCAATGCAGATAGCCATATCGACGTAGGTAGCCACATAGAGAACTGTTTGGGGCTGAGTGATTGGCCTTCAATGTTGAACTACACGCGTAATCACTCTCTGCAACCGATTTCCCACGCGGAGTCATTCTACCACTGCTACAATTACCACACGACACAAGAGCAGCTCCACCCTCAACACAATACTAGCATCACTTCCTGCGCAGAAACCGGCTCTGCAAGCTCGACGCCCAGCAGCCAGCTTGATTCTCCTTTGTCAGCAAAAGCTGCCAGATCGAATAAACATTCCGGCAGCCAACAGCGTAAAGACGCGCAGTCGAAGAAAGCGGAGGCTGCTTTAAAACAACCGAGTCTCAACGTGCTTAAGCGCCGGCGACAAGCAGCCAATGCACGCGAACGTAAACGCATGAACGGACTAAACGAAGCCTTCGACAGGCTGCGTGAAGTGGTGCCCGCACCCACCATTGATCAGAAGCTGTCTAAATTTGAGACGCTGCAGATGGCACAGACCTACATAGCCGCACTTTGTGAGATGCTGGAAAATGGTATCAATACAGCCAACAACATGATGACCCGACGCGCTGAGCAACTGAAGTTTGAAGCAGACATCCGATTGCAGTAGAATCGATAGCCAATTAAGGGAAATACAGAGAAGGAAGTACGTGGCTATGTGCTGTGCAGTTCTAAACCAAAGTAAACGTTTTGCGTGGCAGGAGTGACCGCCAATCGCCTTTTAGTATTAAGTGAAATATTTTCTTACGAATTAATAAGTGCTTTTAATTAAAACGGAAATAAAGATATGTGATTTTGTGTAGGAATATAATGAAAGAAAATATAAATTCGCATTTGATCTCTCTCTACGCGCCTCGTTGCATCGTTCAGTCAGCCGTTAGTTCTGTGAGCTCATAAATATAACTCATGTGAATTTCTGCATTATTGTGGGTAGTACTGCGCTCCGCTTCGCCACCAACACTTAGTTGCCGTTGCCTTGCGCAATCGAGGCAATTTCCTGCTAATTAAATTATTTATGCGCGCTCACTCATTAAAGACTTTTCCTTCCTATGCTAAGATACCACCAGGTGTGATTACGGCACATGGAAGAGCTAACTACGGGTGTGGATAAGAGAAAAAAAAATCCATAAGCGAACAAAAATGGCAGCGCTCCATTCGAGCTGAATCGGTCTTTTACTGTAATATTCTTATGGGAAATTTTAAATTAAAAAACAAGTGGCTTCATCACTTATACAGGGTGGTCCATATATATATATATTAGGGTGGGTCGATTTAAAAATCGCTCATTGCTCTGTAAAAATCGTATTCTAGGGATCAAAATAAAAAACTTTGCCAAAGGAACCATACCTCTAAAACGAATTCTGATGTCCCCCAATTTGGGTCGAACGAAAAATCCCACTTTGACCCATTTAGAGTGCTCCAATCGAGTCCAAATGTATGACCGACCCCCACTAACTTTGGACGGCCGATCCACCCATGCCAGTGGCACACCACCTGGAACTCCCCTCGGGGGTTCTCCATACAATCATTTCAAAATATCACCATTTTTGGCCTTTACATGAGAAAAGAAACTAAAAAGTTCGACCCAAATTGGGGGACATCAGAATTCGTTTTAGATGTATGGTTCATTCGGCAAAGTTTCTTATTTTGATCCCTAGAATATGATTTTCACAGAGCAATGGGCGATTTTTTTGCCTCCCCACAAATCGACCCGACCTAATATATATGTATATAATATAATTGGAGCTAACATCTTTTATTGGTTATGTGGCCGAGCTCTTCCTGCTATTTGCGGTGTGTGTCTTGATGTTGTTCCACAAATGGAGGGACCTACAGAGTTGAGCCAATTTCGAACGGCAAGTGGTTTTTATGAGAAGCTTTTTCATGGCAGAAAAACAATCGGAGATGCGGTTGGATGACCACTATTCGAAAAAAACTCTTTCTATCATTTGGTGTTTCGTGCACGGAGATTCGAAAATGCGCACTTCCGAATGGGAGTCATGGCACACGGTTTTATTAATGAGGTTGCCTCGGCTGACTTCGCAGTAGCCCATGCAGTTGACCCAGTTTTCCAAGACCTTGATAACGGTTTCTGGTTCTATCTCCCGAATGGCTTGCTCGATATTCACCTCAAGCGCCTGAATCGTTAATGAATTATTCGAACAAAATTGGTCCTTCATGCACCCCTCTTCCAACACATACGACTTGCTATTTCCGCTGAAGCTTTCGAACTGCTAAATCCTTAATCAATTTATCTTTAGTTTATGTCGTTCCCTTTTGCCTATTATTTTTTCATTCTAAAGGGTGGTTAAGTTTCAAGGGCCGGTGCTGATTTTGAATAAAATACAATTTTTTTAAGAAATTATAGTTATTTCTCTTTATTATGATAATATTGGTATGGCTCAATTATGTATGGAACAAAATATCGACCAAATGGCCGCCGCGGCCTTGGCGGCACACCTTAACCCGATGGTCCAAACTTTCGATGACGCTGAGGCATAATTGAGGTTCTATGCCGTTAGTGTGCCGAATTATCTCATCCTTTAGCTCTTGAAGTGTTGTTGGCTTATCGACGTACACCTTTTCTTTCAAATAACCCCCAAGAAAGAAGTACAACGGTGTCGTTGACGTTTAGATGTGGTTCACATTCAACATCGGCCCTTGAAATTTAACCACCCTTTATAAAAACACACGCAGACCCCCGTAACCGAATGCCTGTAGTTGGTAGCCGAATATCGGTGCGGTCTAGGTTCGAAACCGTGGGCATGAAACTTCCAAAGATAGAAAAAGTGTTTTTCTAATGGCGGTCGCTCCTCGGCAGGCACTGGCAAGCCTCCGGATATACGTCTGCCATAAAAATGCTCCTAGAAATCATCTGTGACTCCGTTGATGGAAAAGACTGGCGAAGATCCAAAACAGCACAAGAAATAAATGCTGAGAAATTAAGCTTGAGTGCGAAGGTGTATCCCGAACATAAAAAGAACGCCTAAAATACACAAAAAATCGAATTTCAACTTATTGCAAAAAATTGGGATGTGAAAATTTCTCAAATATTTACCTGTGCCAAGTCACAGGAGCTGTAGTTTAGTTGAGCAAATATACTTTATCTTAAATAAATGATGCTATTTACAACAGCTCGCTTTGCAATGCTCGACAATATTTTCATTACAAAATAATAAACTTTCTAAAATGGTGTAATTAAGTATCGAAGTGCATATTGTACATTTTTCAATACCAGCTACCACTTCCTCACATCCCCACATTTGCCATCGATCATTGCGCTTATTTAACTTGCTACTCGACAATCAAATTAAATTAGTCAATCAATCAAGCCATCCAAAAGCATGCAATAAAGAAAACAATAACAAAAACAACCAACACAGCAAAAGCAGTAATTAGTGCGACGTCGAGACGACTCGAACAGGGAGCATTCAATTAACCACCCAAAGCAAGCACAGTGAAGTATGCAGTACCTACTTTCAATGCGCTTTCCACCCTCAACAAGTAGGGAACAAATAAAACGCGTCAAATAAAAGTTTCAATTCTCCAAATGAGCCAATGAAGCGTAACGCCCACATGGCGAATAGGTAGAAAGCAACACAACTTACCCTTTAAGCTGTGCCGTTGATCGGGTTACCCTTGAGACAGTTTATCGTGTGAAGTGAAATCGAATTAAAAACTTTAAACAATTACCATTAAGCTATGAAACAAGCAAGAGTTTTAAAATAATCAAAAGTGTTGGCGAAAGCTAAAAAAATATAAAAATCATTTAAGGGGTTAGGGGTAGTCACGGGCGCGAAAAAGTGATGATTTTCTATGATTTTTTTTTTGCTAGTCAGTTGCTTTATTTTACAAAAATAAAAACATAGCATTAATATATCATTTTTCGACTTGACTTTAGGGAAATTAAAAGAAAATTAATAATTGTAAAAGTTATCGCTATTCGTGTGGAGCCCGTTTCTCCAGAAGTCCTTTGCGGTGATAATCACAAGTCCTTGGAGATTCATCTAAAATCAATCGGACAAGAGAAATTAGTTTTATTTATAGGTAATCGTGTGCCTGATAGAAGCTTTTTTTCAAAATTAATAATATGGCGACCTCAGGAAATAGTTTTCAAATTTTCGAAAAAAACGACAATTAATTGTTAAAAAAAATCGAAATTTTTGAAAAAGAACAAATCCTCAAATAAATAACTCAAAGAGCATTGGTCGGATTCACTTCAAATTTTCACACAATATTTTTAAGATATTATACTTTAAGAAAATGCAACTACCCTTAACCCATTAAATATTTCAATTCTAACT
>JAYXIM010030688.1:0-13800 GCA_037575425.1 Anastrepha fraterculus
CAACTCGACATTCTTAGGAACGACAGTTCGTCAATTCAGGAGCCAGTTCGTTGCCTTGAACACCACATTGTTCCGGCTCCCTCATACGAGCGAGTTCATTCCATCTTGCCTTAACTTACATTTCTGGACAATTTCGAAGATTATCGCATGGTTTTAAAGGCCTTAAAGCAGCTTGGCTGTGACTACAGACCCTAATATTAAGTTTTCGCTACCTTTCGCTAGCTATCCCGTCTGCTACTTGAACTAGTGCAATGACTTCCGATTGAAGGACATCATTATCATACCTAAAGCAGTACAGCATTTAAAGTTACCGGCCAAATGTCAGCCCACTTCCGTACAATTTTCAGTCTTGTAGACGCTGGTGTAGAAAATTCTTATCGAGCTCTTAAATTATGAATGTACAAAATTTCTAGCTGTCCCAAACACCACTCAAGGACCCTAAAAGGGAAACAAGCAGCACACTTTACATTTACTTTCACTGCACACTCAAAATCCTCCTTGCGCGGCAACATTCCCTTCATATCCATCTACTCGTGCAGAGAACTTTATTTCCTAGATATATAACTTTTTTATACTGGCATCTAAAATAATTTAAAATTATTTACCCTCGCTGCTTACGGTGTTGCCTTTGGTGCGTATGCACTGGAGTGTAACCAGTAACGGCGTCAGGTACGTTGGCAAATAGGGTGTGCCACCCTCGTGCCACTCATGAATTACTGCCACCACAAAGTATTTTAATGTAAGGTCTGGAAAATGTAATTTGTAAGCAAGGGTTGATGGTACCGGCTGAGCACTAAAAATAAATAAATTCCGACACACTGTCTAACGAGTGTTAGTTACAAAATTTACTCACTTTTCCTAAGCACCCGCAAAGTCAGTGCTTGTTGCTCTCGTACTTAGTTTTTCTTTTCTCTGCATTTTCCTCCGCAAGCACTTTCACATTGTGGCTGCTTAGCTTTTGAATTAACGTCCACAAAGTGCCAACTTACTGGCTTTCAGCTCACGCACCAACAACTACACTTTTTCTTGCATTTAAGTTGAATGAAATTTTAGTTTCTTTCTTTATTCTATTCAAGTGTGCTTAAGGTATATACATTTTTTTAGGTTTTCTCCCCTGTTGATTAAGGTGCGGAAAGTGCAATGGAAACTCAAGCAGATTCCACAACTAATGTTGTTGCGTACGCGTGTTCAGCCAGCTTTTTGCTTGTAAAATCGAAACAAACTTCAAGGATTATGGCTTGCGTTCACCGTTTGCACTTTGTTTGCTTCCCTAGGGGTAGTGTAGTCCTTAGTTTCCGGGCATTTATAAGCAGCTTCATTTGCCCCAACTAGGAAGGCCGCAGCCTCATCCGTGTGCAGTTCAAATATTAACTTTTTTTACCTTCTCCTTTTGCTCCTTCACTCTTCACACCTAATTGAAAGAGTTGCGCGTGCATTTTTTATGATTTATAATAAAAGTTAGTCAGCTTCATCTGCTAATCCAACACTGCTGCTTTGCATATAAATACGCAAGGATATCTGGATGTGTGCACAGGATCGCAATTCGAAATTAGGAAGATGCGGTCGTATCTGACGCTTCGCGCTCAGGGTGCGCACAATGCTTGGAATCGAATAATGGAGCAGAGAAGTTATATAGAGAATATGGAGAACAAGAATTGCCAGTCGAGAATAATGAAATGATAATATAATTACAGCTTATCCCAAACTATAAAGAATTTCGATAGCAATAAATCTTTTACCAAGATTTATAAAAAATCCACAAATTTTCATCGAAATTTCAAAACTTTTAATCAGACTTAAAAAAAAAAAAGGGATACGCAGGTTGTTCATTCAATTTTAGTATGAAAATTGCAAATCGGAAGTGGCTCTAAATTCTAGTAGATTTTTAATAAATTTTCCCCTGAAAGTTTGCCGATTTTATCCACATAACGAGTGAACTAAATTTTTTTTCCGGTGAAAATGCAAAACATCGCCGTTCAGCCTTTTGTCAGCAATATCATTCAGAAATGAAAAATATGTTAATGCTAGCCACATTTGTCGAGTCCTTCAAAGAGCAGGGCAGTGGCAAAGTAGGTATTCCAAAGTCTGGACTGAGCCCATTTCGACTGCGTGATGTGGGGTGAGACAGTGTCCCGTCAATAATCAAATCAAAAGGTTGCAGTCTGGTGTATAATAAAATGAGATGGTGTATAGTATGTATAAGTTGAAACTTCCCGATAATGCGCTGGTAGCTGTAGACAAGCGGCTAGATCAGCGGGAAGCAAAATGTAATGATGCAGCAGCGAGAGTACAGCGATGGCTCGGTAATGCGGGCTTGGAGCTGGCACGGAAGCAAAACAGGAGGATCACGGTCGGCGGACACGAAATACTCCCACAGGAGGCGATTAAGTATCTCGGAGTCATGCTCGCCACGAGGCTAAGCTTCAAACATCATTTGGCAGCAGTTAATTGTAAAGCAGCGGCTGTCAATGACGCACTCACAAGAATCCTGCCCAACATAGGTGGCCGGCAAGGATAGAGGAGATGACTCATATCGACTGTGATGGACTCCATCGTACTATATGCAGCCCCGATATGGGCTGAGGTTAAACATAGACATATGCGTGAGGTAGTTCGCACCCACAGACGCAGTGCACTACGAACTGCATGCGCTTATACCTAGAACGGTATCAGACGACGCAATACGTGTTGTTGCTAGAAAGATACCAGTGGATATTCATGCGTGTAGTGAGTAAAAGGAGTGAAACCGACGGTAGCAGAAAAGGCGGTAAAGAGAACGCGATCGACGGTCGAATGGCAAAGAAGATGGGATCAGTCAACCAAAGGCCGGTGGACTTACAAACTTATTCCAAATCTTGAAGGGTGGATGAATAGGAAGCATGGCGGTATTGTCTACTACCTAACTCAGATATTCATCGGACATGGCTGCTTCCTTGAATATCTACACCGTTTCCAGCTGGCCGACAGCCCGTTTTGCCCGAGTTGCTCGAATACAGTCGAGAGCGCAGAACATGTGGTCTTTCACTGCAAACGTTTCAGTGAAGAACGAGCAATGCTCGACCATCACTAAATGGGATGCATTGATATTTCTGGGCAATAGTTTCACACGGGGCAACACCCACTGGAAGAAGCGTACATTGCAAAGAATCGTTAGCAAGAATAGAAATTCCATTCAAACTGAAGGCATGAAAGCAAAGAAAGCAAATTTAAGTACCTTTAGCAAATGATCGATTCATCCTGATTCGATTCCTCCATTTTTCTGCAAATTTTGTATTTGAAGGCTTAGTTATAATTAGAAGTAAACTTGCAAATTTCGCGGGCTACGTACGTTCGACTTTCGATTATTATTTTTTTAGCTGGTATAACCGTCTCGCAGATATGTTCCCGGTTTTTGCAAGTTTAGTTAGTTTGTGAGAGTCGTTTTTTTGCGTGTTCGGCGATTTTCTGCTATCGAAAAAAATGGATCAAAGAAGTTGCATCAAATAGAATTAAGTGCTCCAAAACACTTGAAATGTTGGCAGTGACTTACGGTGAAAGTACTCTGAGTAAAAACAAAGTTTACCAAGTGGTATAAGCTTTTCACAGAAAGTCGAGAAGATATGAATGACGACGCTCGCTCTGGACGACCCAGCCCATCAACAACCGATGAAAATGTTAAGAAAGTGAAGAAAATTGTTATGGAGAATCGTCGAATGACAATTAGAGAAGTTGCTGAGGGTGTCAGCATATCGGTTGGCTCATTCCACGTAATCTTTTCGGAAATTTTGGGTTTGAAGCGTGTGGCATCGTCACATAAGCATCGCTCAAGAATTGTTGAATGACCTCAACGATGATCCAGATTTGCTTGAAAGGATCACAACTGGTGACGAATCATGGGTATATGGTTATGACATCGAAAAAAAAACCCAATCGTCCCAATGGAAGAGTCCAGGAGAGCCAAGACCAAAAAAAGCACGCCAAGTTCGATTAAATGTCAGGCATAGAACCTCAATTATGCCTCAGCGTCATCGAAAATTTGGGCCATCGGATGGAGGTATGCCACCGAGGCCGTGGCAACTATTTGGCCAATATTTTGCTCCACACGTAATTGAGCCATACCAATATTATCATAATAAAGAAAAATTACAATAAATTCCTAAAAAAATTGTATTTTATTCAAAATCCATACCGGCCCTTGAAATTTAACCACCCTTTATAATAAAATTTGTACGGGTGTGCAGCCTAATTTTTCACTTTTGCCTATTCTAAGCACCGCTTTTTCTGCTATTAATTTCAAGAGTGATATTCGTGTGCTCTGTTGTAATTCGGTTATGAATTTTTTACGACTATTCCTCATCAATTTTATTGTAATTTTTTGGCCATTTACGACGATATCCCATTGCGTATTTTATGCGAATCGCTTTCGGCACCAGGCCTTTTGTCTATCTTGTCTATGTGGCTGGCTGCAAATACGCTGTCTAATGACATTTATAGCTATTCAATAATATTTAGTGGCGCCGTTCAAGTGAATTGCGAAGCTTTCACAACGATTTTAAGATTAAGCAGCAGAAATAAATCGAGCAGAAGAGGACAGCACGAGGCAAGAGTGACAGCAGTGGACGTCAACGACTGTTTGTGTGTGGATTATGTGGAAGATATGCAAAGTGCTTCTTATGTGACGCCAGAAATAAAATTTCCAATATGATATTTATGCCGATAAGGGATGTGCGCTTAAATTAATCGGGTTCGTGGTAGGGAAAGTGAAATGGGAGCGGTAGTAAATTATTTATTGGAATATAATATTAAAGCGAGTCGCAAAAGTCATATTTCATCACTACATATGAGCACGTGAAATATAAAAATCATACATTCAATTTTTCCCGAAAACATTTCGCAAAAATTGTAGAAATATGAAGAAAACACCGCCAGCTCTTATTTCATGCTGCGTAAAAATTTATGGAAAATGTGTGCTCAGAGAGCCATACTCATTATCGTCATTTGGCGCTAAAGCTCTATGTGAGCTTTAGCCTGCTGCATACAATGTCTCGATTTGCCCGATCCTTGGTTAATTCCTTCCAGTTGTTGGCCTTGAGTTTTCCCATGTCGTTTTCTAGTTCGTTAACTCGCCTTGATCTTGGTTTGCCTCTTGCTTTCGCTACAAATCTTTTTTTTTATGAAACGGAGTGTTTGCATCCTTTTTCGCTAAAACGTCTGCAATTTCATTACTTTCGTGCCCTTCCTGCCCCAGTACCTGCATCAGAGTAACAAAGTTTCTTGGTGTTAGAGTACCGAGAATTTTAAAACATTCCCAGACCAATCTTGATAGGAATGAGAGGCTATCTAGCGATTTTAAAGCTGCTTGAGGGTCAGACAAAATGTTTATATTGGCAGAACGCGTATCTATACGGAGACATTATCTGGCACACAGCTCTAAGGCGTGGATCCCTGCCTGAAAAATCAAAGTCGTTTTTCCCACTGCAATTGCTTTCGTGAAATGTGAGC
Organism: Anastrepha fraterculus; assembly: GCA_037575425.1. Taxonomy (NCBI): domain Eukaryota; kingdom Metazoa; phylum Arthropoda; class Insecta; order Diptera; family Tephritidae; genus Anastrepha; species Anastrepha fraterculus. Next base: position 5,482 of record JAYXIM010030688.1, read on the forward strand.
CGATATTACCAACCTCGGCTTGCCGTTTTCCATTTTGATCCCATCAGTAAGCCATACCTGTGCACTCTGTTTTAAAGATAGCTCATTATTTCTCCACGCTGAGCGGCCACCTTGAAATTCTAGGAGAATTCTAGTTTTCTTTCCATTTGTAGCCAGTTTTAATGCTATAGGCTTTACCGCGTTCCAGCTGTCCTCGCGTTCGAGCATTTTGCTTCTTATGTTGCTCGGTGCCATGTCGCCGATCTGATCCCTGAGAGCATTTCGCGAGCCATCTGTTACAACTAAAAAACGTGTGTTCAGCGTCATGGCTCAGCTCTTAGCAGTATATGCACTTGGAATCGGTATCTCCGGAAGTATCCGTGGCCCGAGAGGAACTAAGTTAAGAAGTAGTTCACTTCCCCGAAGTTCCTTTGGAGGTGTTTCTCAATTGATGGAATAAGTTTCGCCGTCCATCTGCCACTCGGTTCAGTGTCCCATCGGCTTTGCCACCGCAGCATCGCTTGTCATCTCCGTTCTGAAAAGCTAGTGATGACGTGTTTCTTCTTGGAGTCCCACGCATCCATGAAATAGATTAGGAAGCTGCCTAACTGCCTAGCTGCCGACCGTTTTACTGCAAGAAGGAGTGGAATGAGTCCAGTGTCCATTTTTTAAAGAGGTTCGCATTGCTCCCATTACGCTCAGACCTGTTATTTGGAATAGCTTGTTAACTGTCATCTAAATCTTAGACCCGAGATCATCGGGAATTTGTAAAAGCTCTTCAATGACCAATAGCTAGAGAAGCGGTGATGAAGCGCCTCCTGGGAGGTGCATGATTTTGTTGGTATCAATACTTATTAGCAACTGAAATCAAGGCGACGCCGCTTGAAAAATTTTCACTTATTTTAAACATGGCTGTATATAAATTTTAAAACCATACTGAAGTCGATTTGCGCATTAAGAACTGCATCTTCTGATAAACGACACGGATCATCTGACCATTGACAAACCTCTAATGCACTGATTACTGCTGGCTTCACTTGAGGTGGTAAATCCCTCGTACTTCTTCAAATAGCCATAAGTTATGCATTTCTTTTAATTTCCACTCATACAAGAACATACATTGCATGTTACACCTACCCCTGTGCCTACGTACCTGTAAGTGTGTAGAATCAATTTTACTTTCAATAATTTCAATTTCTGCTTAACACAAATCCTCTTAAGCCATAAAATGTTTGAGAGCAATCCAAACATATGTCCAATGGGATGACAAATGCGTTCCATAGAAATGGAAAGCGGTGCAGGTCCAGTGCTGCTGCTCCGTCATAGGGCCATAATTTATTATTTGCGCGAAACTACCTCTGTGTCTATTTTCGGAATATATTTTGATTAATCGAATTGAACGCAAAACTTGCAACACGCATGCACTAACACATACATACACACATACATGTACACATTGCCAACTTCGTATGCACTTCAGGAGCAGCCAATTCCGATGCGGTTGAAATGTCAACATTGCGCGTGGTTGTTTACCGAAGTACCCAACAACAAGTGTCGCATGGCTGTGTGTGGCAAGAACAAGGTGCACACAGAACAAATCCAAAAAAAAGTGAACTCAAAATAAATGAAATTGTAAATGTTTTATGTCCAGCACATTATTTATCACGCGCATCGGGTAATTGTCGCAAATTGTGCAAAATATTTTGCCATCATGAAAAATTATAGCAAATGTCCAGAACAGTTGGGTTGAGAGTGCAGTGGATCAGTAGTGATTGGTCGGGTGGCGATATTGAAGAAGCCTATAATAAATAAATAATTTTTCAAAAATTGTATTGTTCTCAGCTTATTCACATGTGAGCGCACACGATGGAAAATTTATGATATTATTGTGCGCTGTTGTTGTGTACGCGTGTGTATGTGTGTGGCTCCATTTCGATTACAGGCGTGTAGGTATTTGAGTGGGCCATTAATCAAAAACTCTGCGACACGTTTTTTACTAGTTACTGTACTAGGCAAAAGCTATAGGTGAATGTAGAAAAAATTGTCAAGTGTGGTCTGACTTTAAATAAGTAGACGCATGCAATGGGTAGAGATGAATACCATATGGGCGAAAATATTGTTAATAACCAGTACCTTACTAAAAAAATATTAATGGGATATTTAATGGTCTGTTATGGAAATGCAATTCTCTCAGACGCTTTCTGGTCACAGTAACTTTCGGGATTGAAACGAAAAGTCAGACTACGTTATACCACAAATTAAGTCTGGCAAACAGCCTAGCGCCATTATAGAGCAAAATGGGTGGCAGAAAGGTCAAAAAACCACATAGCATTCATATAATTTCTTTCCAGATGGGTCCGAATTGGCAAAAGGAGTAGGAGCGGCTGATTTCCTCACGTGAAAGTTGCAACACAGCCCCAAAAACTGGAAAATGTATTTAAGCTATGGCAGCTTCAGAAAAATATTGCAAATTTAGGAAAATTGAGAAAAAGAAATTTATAATAAACTTCAAGAAATTAAGATTTAAGATTAATTTAGAAAAATTCACAAAAATAAATCTTGAAAACTAAGAAAACACATAAAAATATTTTATCATGAATTAAGAAAAATTTATAAAAATAACTTTAAAAAACTTCAGAAATATAAATTTAGAAAACCTTAAAAAAAATGTACATATATAAAATTTAGAAAAAATTCAGAAAAATAAAACTAGAAAAATCAGAAAAATTAGTTTAAAAAAATCCATAAAAATAAATTTAGAAATACTCAGAAAAAAATTTATAATAAATTTAGAAAAATTTCGAAAAACTCAGAAAACTAAATTAAGAAAAATTCAGAAGAATAAATTTACAATAAATTTAGAAGAATTCAGAAAGCTATATTTTGAAAACCCCCAAAAAATTGAATTTAGAAAAATTCAGGAAACTCAATTTAGAAAAACTGCGAAAAATTAATTTAGAAAACCTCAAGAAACTACAATGAAAAAAAACCAGAATAAAAATTTTAAGTGAATTTCGAAAAATTTGTAAAAAATTCAGAAAACTAAATTTAGAAATACTGAAAAAAATTATTTAGAAAAAGTCAGAAAAATAAATTTAGAAAAATTCAGAAACAAAACTTAGAAAACTTCGAAACATTAATTTTGAAAAACTCACGAAAATAAATTTAGAAACATTCGGAAAAATAAACTTTGAAAAATACATTTATAATAAGTTTAGGGAATTTCAGAAAAATAAATTTAGAAAAATTCGGAAAAACTAATTTAGAAATACTCAAAAACATATATTTGGGAAAAGCCAGAAAAATAATTTTATAATAAATTTAGAAAAATTTTGAAATATTAATTTAAAAAAACTCAAAAAACTTCAGAAAACTAAATTAGGAAATATCCGAAAAATAAATTGTAAAAATTTAAGAAAAATAAATTTAGAAACATTCCGGAAGATAAATTTAAAAAACCCCACAAAAATAAATTTAAAAATATTCGGAAACATAAATTTATAATAAACTTAAAAAAATATAGAGAATTTAGAAGACTTAATAAACATAAATTTAGAAAAAGTCAGAAAAATAAATTTAGAAAAACTCAGAAAAATTAATTTAGAAAAACTCACAAGAATATCTCTTGAAAAACTGTAAAAAATACATAAAAATAAATTTACAAGAAAAAATCAGAAATATAAATTTAGAAAAATCCATTAGTTTTATGGTTTTTAATTATTATTTAATTATTATTTAATTAACAAAAATTCAGAAAACTAAATTTAGAAAAATTTATAAACGCAAGTTTAGAAATACTCAGAAAACTTTCAAAGAATAAATTTAAAAAACTCCGAAAAATTGATGTAGAAAAACCCAAAAAAAATAAATGTACAGGTTTAGAAAAATTTGTAAGAATTCAGAAAACTAAATTTAAGAAAATTCATAAAAATAAATTTAGAAACACTCAAAAATATATATTATGAAACGTCCATAAATTTATAACAAATTTACAAAAATTTGTAAAAATTCAGAAAATTATTAATTATTATATAATTATTATTAATTAATTAAGAAAAGTTCAAAAAAGTAAATTAAGAAAAATTCAGAAAAATAATTTTATGAAAAACTTCGAAACATTAGTTTAGAGAAACTCAGAAAATAAACTTCGGAAAACTTAGAAAAAGAAATTTAAAGAACTCAGAAAAACTAATTTAGAAAAATTTTTTAAATTAAATTTAGAAAAACTTAGAAAAACTAAGTTTAGAAAATTTCAAAAAATATATCAAAAGTTTGGATAAAATGTCAGTTCAAAAATTCAAAAAAGTGGTTTTAATTAATAACTTAAAAATCGCGTGACAAAGTCAAGGAGAACAAGGATTTGGTTTGATATTGACTTATCCGACAGATGTCGAGTATTACTCCTGTGCTTCCTTAGTAGATAAAATTACAGTACAGTGTACAAAAGTACAGTGTTATTTAAGAAAAATAATTCCATTATGTAGTGAAATCTTATAAAACTACGAGCAACAAATAAATGTCATAAAACTCGGCCAGCATTCAACCAGTGATCATGCGCAAAAAACGTGTATTTAAAATTCGTATTCTGAGCAAGCGGCAAAATTATAATTAGCTCACTGCACGAGAATAACAGACGACTAGAAGAGAACATCGATCCAGTTCTATTTATAAACTCATTTTGAAAGAAATGTTAATTTTTCTCGTTCAAATACAGATGCACACACACACACACATAAACGAAGCGGGCGTGTGTTGACTTGTAAGTCTAAATCTAACAACAAGATTAGCGTCTTTTCGCATTTTTATGCCAAATATATTTTTTCTTGTTTTTGGATATTTCACTCAATCAAAAACCGCTTAAAATCAAATTTGGCACAAATACGGGCGTTGGCTGTTACAAATTAAATATCGCTAATTATTGAATAATTTTTGGATTAGTGCTTCTGTTTTGAGACAAATGATAAATACTCGTAAGTACAAATCATTCATTTTACTTTTTATTGACCACGCCTGACAAAATATATTGTAATAAAATCTTTAGCTCTGATACAAACTTCGAGCAATTTCCCTCCCTCATTATTGGAAGTTAACAAATCCAGCGATTTTAAAGAATGACGTCACAATTTTGAAATATTTAGAGATTTTTTTGTTTTTAATTTTTTTGAATACTTGATTTCACTTTTTCTCCAAGAACAATAACACAATGCTCGAATCTTGAACTTTTATTGGAGCAAAAGTTTTGATAGTCGATTTGACTTAATTTTGGTCTTCTAAATTCTACAGCATCATTCCTTTTGTGAAATTGATACCAGTTTTCGAGATAACGGTATTTGAAAATGGGCCATGGACTGCTGAGAGCTCACTTAGGAGCAACCTTACAGCCAATTTTAAAGCGATCCGATGTTTATGACTTTCAAAAACAACTGAGGTTACATTAGAAAACGACGATTCGTTGCTAAAAGTAGTTTCAGATAGGTAAGTCGCTAGCTCGCCTACCCGAGCTTAGTGATAGGATGTCTATCTGCACCTTCAAGCAGGTGTGCGTTTGTTTTGATGGCGCGGGTGGTATTTTACTTCCCACCTACTCCGATCCGCCTTCTAGGGACGCCTCCGATGGGAGACAAGCAACTTCTGTGCTCTAATAGGAGTCAAAGGAAAGAAATGAATAATATTAAAAAAATCACGTGCACATTGAGGTCGGGCCGAATTGTTGAATTGTTGAACGACTTGCGCCACCGTTTTACCTGAGCACTGGACAGAGATTGGTCCCCGTAAGCCTCCTTCAGTAGTCCAATGGTTTCGGTACTCGTTTTGTATAGCTTTGCGCAAAATTTGATCGAGTAACGTTGCTCCAATGATCGCTACATTTTCGCCACTGCCTAATTCTAACACATTTTTCGCCGTTGCCAGCGAACTGGGACCGGTTTCTAGTGGAAGGGGAACGCGCGGAAAGGCTCATTACTTTTCAATCAAACCCTGTACACCGCGTGAATGATGCTATTCGATTAAAATGACCTGACCTTCACGACACCGCCAGGTCCCATGTTGCACAAGTCGTCAAAGTCACTCTTCAAGAGCTCAAATGAGAGGTCCTTCAGCATCCGCCCTATTCTCCGGACTTTGCACCGAGCGATTACCCTCTTTTCTGCTCGCCGTCAAACCATACGAAGGGTGTAACCTTCGATAACAAAGAGGTCCGCACGTTTAAAAACTGACTCAACAACTTCTTTGACACCAAGCCCTGCGATTCGGGACGGAACGGCATCAAAAAATTGGTCGAGAGTTGGGGAAGAGGTTGTAAACAGCAACATCGAATAAATAATTGATTAACTTATTGATATAACTATTGATTTTTGTTGAAATAAAAGTCTTTGGAAAAAAGCTACGAACTTATTCCCCAACCAAATAATTGATATGACCTGAAAAAGAAAAATTAGAGTCAAAAATTTCTCCAAGGCCTTTGATCTCAATCACGGATTGGAGGGCATTATTGGAGATATTATATGACAATTATAGAATATCAAGTGATTTCGATAGTTTTCAAGATTTTAGTGAGTGACTTAAAAGTATTTTTTAAAATTTACAGGGATACACCAAGACTCGGGTTCTTTAAGGTCATTCTGGAGCCTAAGCACATCCTGTGGGCTTCATATTGAGGCGCACATTTTTAAGTCCTCTGTATATATGAAAAATCTCTGCTTATATCATTTATAAATAAGACAAGAAGTAGGGGCCAAAATACTACCTTGAGGTACCCCAGCAACATAAATATATACGTTGACAGTCAAGCGGCAGTAAAGGCAATAAACTCAAAGGAAATTTCATCTAAAAACGTTCTAAGGACCAGGGATGTCATAGAGAGACTAGCCGCAGACAAACGGTTACACATCTATTGGGTACCCGGACATAAGGGCACTGCAGGAAACGAAATTCTAGATGAGATTGCCAAAAGCGCTGTTTACAGACAATTCGAACAAGAAAACGACATACGGAAACCTGTAAATACGGTATACAAAGAAATCGCTGCGGACATGAAAATACGGATAGACAGGAGGTGGAATAATTTAGCCACTTGTAAAATCGCGAAAATCATGTTTACACAGAGTGCAGACAAATACGCCAGATTCGTACTAGCCCTATCTAGAAAGGAAAGCAGAACTACCGTAGGTATACTGACAGGCCACAATTTGTTAGCGGCACACGCATACAAGATGGGAATTGCAAAAAATGATAGCTGCAGATTTTGTAATGAACTTGAAGAGAGGGAAACTTTTGAACACCTTCTACGTTCTTGCCCTGCATTAGCTAGAACCCGAACGAAATGCTGAGGAGCTCTACAATATGAGAGGTTACAATGTCTCTCGGGGTTAAAACTTCAAAGCTTACTTAGATTCGCAAAAGACGCAGGCTTTTAACAGGAAGCCTACTACAAGGAAACATAAGGGTCAAGCTCCAGCTGGTTCCACTAAGGACCAATAGATCTAACCTATCCAAGAACACTGAAGTGGGCAATAAATTCACCCTCAATTGCAACAAGACAACTCCTTTCACTTAGATAAGATTTTAACCATAAAAGGAAAACCGAGTGAAAGCTCAGAGAGGCCAGTTTACACAAGATAATTCTAGGTGACAAAGTGTCAAAGTCCCTTCAAAGAAATCACCTTGTCACCTTGTATTAGAACTGCCAGTAACAGCTACGTGATCGAAGCTTTTATAAGCTTGAAATTTTAGATCAAATATCCATGCGCAAATCGACACATTCTGATATTACATACAAAGAGGTATGTGTGAATGTGTGCATTAGAATTTCTTAGATTATTTTCAAATTATACTAAATATGAAAATTATTATTTACATAAATATCAAATCGGAACTTGTTTAGCAGCGCTTGTTTTAGCAGAGCAGCAGTTCTAGCCAAAGCCACGGCCTTTATTGGTGCAAAAGCCAGCCAAATAGCCAAACCGTACAGGCGGTCAGCTTGCCCAAACTCGCTGACCTTGAATGCTGTTTAGTAATGTTTCTCATATTCTCGCTTTTAATCGCCAGCCTTCTACTAGCTATTCCTGACTTTTTTCGTTTTAGCTGCAAACGAAATGCTAATTTTAACAAAATATAAGTCATAAGATACAATAATCTAATCGCTGAAATGTGTTAGCGGGCGCAGCAAAGCGGGCGAATGCGGCGAGTAAACTAGTTTGTGTCCAAAACCCAACTCAGCTTGAGCAACAATACCAGTCCAGTGGAAGCTGGTACCGCCACCAGCCAAAGACACTGGTTGACGTGTTGTTTTTAATGCTATTTAGTTGTTGGTGTTGTTGTTATGCGCTGTTCTTAATAATA
>JAYXIM010030693.1:0-14159 GCA_037575425.1 Anastrepha fraterculus
AAAGGTTTATGTCCTTACTGCTTAGGTTAAGGATTGCTTCTGCCTCTATCCGTTCTGGATCTATGAGTCTTTTCGACTGCCGCATGCCCGATTGGGCTTTCCAGTAGTCGATTAGGCCTCGTTGTTCCTGCTCACGTAGAAAGGCTTTTTTTAAGCTGTTATTTACCCCGCAGAAAGGTTCAAGACCTATGAGGGGAGTGTTTGCCCCCTTTTTCGCTAAAGTGTCCGCAATTTCATTCCCTGCGTGCCCCTCATGTCCCGGAACCCACATCAGGGTAACAGAGTTTCTTGATGCTAGGGTGTGGAGGATTTTAAAATATTCCCAGACCAACCTTAATTGGAATGAGAAGCTATCCAGCAATTTTAGAGCTGCCTAACTGTCAGAGAGAATGTTAATATTGGCACCGCGCGAGCCTCCCCGTAGACATTCTCCGGCACAAAGCTCTGAGGCGTGGACCTCCGCATGAAAAAGGATATAATTATTGGTTTTTGTGTAAATAAAAGTCTTCGGTAAAAATGCAACTTATTCCTCAACCTAACAGAATACCTGCTAATAAAACTCCAAACATTTTTTTAATAAAAAAGTTATTTGAAAACCAAATTAAAGATGTCACCTTTAAATGTAAGTTTATAGTCCAGTAGAGGAAGAAAAAAATCTACAACAGCTCACTCTGCACCCCCGGTGCTCGCTAATCAGTAAAGGAGCACAAAGATATTGCAGCTTTGTTCACAAAATGGTGGGCTTCAACAGGAATAAAAGAAATCAAAATAGATATACCTACGTCCGTCTATCGATCAGTACATCTGTAAATGTATGGTATATACCTATGAAATGAGACTTTTTTTTCAATTTAAAACGTTTATTAACAAAAAATGGTTACAAATTTAATCTTCAAAATAATAGCCATTGCGACACATTTTTCCATCTCTCAGGCACTTTGTGGATGCTCCGCCAAAAAAATTGGCCGTCTTTGTCTTTGGCCGCAAATCAATCATCGAGCCATTTTTTGGCTTCTTCGTGAGAATTGAAGCGCTGCTCGGAAAAAGCGTAGCCCATCGATGCAAACAAATAATAATCGGAAGGCGCCAAGTCTGGTGAGTAAGCCGCATGCACCAATCGTACGTCTCCACCAATTCCCGGGTCGCTCTTGTTCGATGTGGCAGTGTATTGTCATCAAGTCAGTTCTTGCGGCACCCATCTTCCGACCTTTAAAATCATGCCCATGTCTTTCAAACGTTTGGAAATGTTTTTTTGGGTCACTCCCAACAGCTCTGCCATCATTTCTTGCGTTGACCATCATCTTCATCCAACAATGCTTGCAATTCGGCGTCCTCAAACTTTTTCGATGGCCGGTCACGGTCCTCGTTCTCCACGCTAAAATCACCACTTCGGAATTTTTCAAACCACCTGAAGCACCGAGCTCTACTTAGAGCATGTCCACCATAAGCTTCTATAAGCATTTGATGAGCTTGAGAAGCGTTTTTCTTCAATTGATAACAGGAAATCAACGATATCCGCAAATCGTAGTTTGAAGGCACGAAATTCGACATTTTTAAGAGCGACAAAAATGCATTGTTGTATGAAACGTAAAAAACAATGAACTGAATATTTTTGACAGATGACAGACGAAAAAAAACAAGACATTTGGGAAGGTTTAAAAATAATCCTAGCGACATCTTAAGGACTAATAGCTGATGTCTCATTTCATAGGTATATACCCTATATGAAAACTTGAGTAAAATGTAAAAACTTCGTAAAACTTTATTCAACTTCATTCATCGCTTAAGTCGAAGTTGTTTAATTTTCCGCTAGCTTTTTCTGCTAAACAATATTAACATACATTTTTTCTATAAATTTAATTGAGGAATAATGATAATAAATGAAATAAAGAATAAATGAAAAATTAAAAAATTATCCGAACGGTATTTAGAACGCTTTAAGAAAACAATTTAATTTGTAACTCAAGTCGACTTCAGCTACTATGGCCACAGATATACATACGAGAAATATAATCCGAGAGTGGGCACTTTGAAGTCGCCTCTTAAGCATCACTCTAAATATATAGATATTATCCAAAATTATACAAAAACTGTCTTCTATTTATGTTGAGTGTAGCTTTTCAGCGTAAACTTTTTTGCACCATAAAACGCACTAAATTAGTTTTAAATAGCTAATGAAATTTAATAATTGTATAGCCACTTAATTAATTTTATGTTGGCGGATGCGGAAGCAACTGAGGTGTGAAAATATAATTTCTGCGTCAAATGAAACCAATTGAACTAAGCCAGTTACTAAAACAGAAGATAAAACTTATAAAAAGTGGATAAGCAAAAATGGTATTATTCCGATTAGAAGTGTTCCGGATGAAAGCAAAGGGGAAGGGCACTGCATAATGTAGGCAGAACAAAGAATGAAATATTTTTGTCTTCTGAGAATAGGAAATGAAAGAAGTCGCTTTATGCCTGAGTAACTTTTAGTAAATAATACGCACGAATAGTAGTTATGAAGGGCTGTTTCGTCCAAATGTTTATTGAAAGCGAGTTATTGGCTGAAATGAAGTACACACTACAACTGCGCTGATTTATGTAAAATTTCGTGAGACTAACTTTGCTAGTGGGCCACACTGATGATATGCGTGGTCGCACGGTGCGTGGCTACGAGGCCGAAAGTATGCAACTCGGATGGAATCGTAGAGTAGGTAGGTAGGTGACATGGTTGAAGTACCAGTCTGTAGTAGCACTGAAGCGCTATTTTGATACTATTTTGAGACCTCTAACAGGCAGATATCTACAGCCAGGCAGAGTTGTTGATATAATGGAGAAGATTGATGGGATTTAGGTTGGCGCATTGACTCAGATAGTCGAAGAAAGAAGTTCCCAATGGCCCGGACATTTACAGAGAAAGTGTTCAACAGTCTTCTTCTCTGAAAGGTCCCCACAGCTTCTGCAATGGGGGTTAAATGGTGACCCTGGCTTTCTCGCGTGTGTGCCGATCATCCTGTGATCGGTAAACATATCTACGAGTTTGGAAATTGAATGGCGAGGAGTCCAAAGGACTTTCTGAGTCCTTCGTATGTTGTTTTGGGGCCAAAGGGTTTTCGAAATAGCACATAAAGAAATGGAGCTCCATCTTTTCTGCGATTTTCCGAGAAATAATTTATGCAGTTCCCCTTTAACAACTGTCAGGGGGATGCCGATGACCGGGTAGAAAGTCTCTGAGTCCAATTCAGCCCCCTTCCTGGAAAGCTCATCAGCCCTCTATGTTCCTATGTCCTGAAACCCAGATCAGCGAAATGTTACCTGCCCTCCCAAGAGATTTGATCTCCTCCTTACAGAAGTTTACTAATTTCGTTCTACACCATGGTGTCGTCAGGGCCTTGATCACGGCTTGACTATCGGAAAAACTGTTAATATCTCCCCGCTTCCGCGTTCTCTAAGCATTTTGCATGCCTGCAGGGTCGCAAAGACTGCTGCTTTAAAAACACTAGCAGTATTCGACAATTTCACGGAGATATATAAAATGGCTGATTTAGAGAAAACCCCTGTTCCGACTCCCGATTCCATTTTGGAACCGTCAGCGAAGGCAGAGATGCAAGCTTCGGCGCAGATTTTCCTCTCGATCTAATCCTGCCTATTTGGAAAGATTGCCCTAGCACGACCCTCAAACTCTATTTCCCAAGGATGATATAACTAAAATTATTAAATTTCTGGTGAAATTCAGGATTGAATTGTACAATAAAGTAGGATGCATTTCACCTCCTTTCGAAACGGAACTCCAATATTGTATCCTACACTGGTGGATTAAATGGCCTCCAAAGCGGTCTGTGCTGATGGGTAGTTTTCTCAGCATCTCTCAACTATCTCTCAACCATCTTTCTATGTATAGAGATTAACTTAGATAGACGACACTCAAAGCACATTTCATTCATTAGCCCTTGAGTACATCGAGTAATTGAATTTATTGGGTATGCACAATCACATTCGGCTCATGTGGGTGTCAGAACACAGGAGAATACCTGAGAATGATGCTTTGGCTAGGGAAGCTGTGCCCTCGTTACTAATAGGACCCTATCCCTTCCTTCCTATGCAACAACGCACCATTAAAAAGGAGCTTAGAAGCGAAGAGCTGAGGTAACGAGACGTAAGCTGCCACCAAACTATGGGAATACGCCAGGTAGAAGTAAGTAAAGAAAGCTCAACGGGGAAATATAATCAAAAGAAGTTCAGGCAAATAACCATCCCTAAGCAAAGACCCAAAATGCTCACCGGCATTAGAATTGGGTTCGATTTATTGGCCGCATGCGGCCGGAAGTAAGGTACATACGATGAGCCCAACCCAGCTCCAGCTTTGGTTTATTGAGCGAGCTGAGTTTGGATGAGGTAATGTGATGAGTAAAGGCCACGAAGAGTTGAGGGATTGAAAATCATAACTTTTTATTAAAGCATTCGATAAAATTTCCATTAGCTGCAAGAACCTCCTCGATCCGGGTCCGGAAACTATTGCATGTCCGAATAGAAAGCTTCGTATTCATATTGACCGTAACGTTATTCATGACATCCTTCAGAGAAGAAATGGTGTTATGTGAATCCGTTTTGGTTTCACGCTCAACGGCGCCCCGCCCATAACAATCGAGAGGAAAAGGTCTGGGGAGTTAAACGGCTATAAGCTCATTATTATGTGGACATGGAAATTTTCAGCCATCCACTCTGAAGGATCGTACTGAAAGATGTATGAGCTGTCACCACGTGCACTATCAATTCAGTGTTTCACTGCTATGTGTTTAGAACTTAAAGTCCTTAGGTAAAGAAGTCTATAACGAAGTTTTTCAGAACACCTAAAACCATAACAGTGGCTGGAAAATTCGTGTGCATGACAACAGGAATCTCCTTAGGATTGAAACATTTTTTTTTGTTTCCTTATTCATTCCACCCGGGTGCATAGGGCCTCGACAAAGCTCAGTCTTGCGTTGGTTTCGTTAATCTATTTTGCTTTCTGGCGCTACCAAAGGAGTGAAACATAGCCACCTGTTATTTCTTCGGCTAGTCTTTTAGCCTTGGTCACAATTTTTTTCGTAAAAAAAAAAAAAACAATAACATCTCAGGCTCATTTTGATCGGATTACTCGCTGACGTACAGTGGCTTCTGCACATAACATAGAATTTATACTAAGGAAACCTTCATGGACAGCTTGATGGATAAGATCCTCATAAACTTTTAGCGCCATCGCGTTGGTTTTGAATCGTTCTCGTTAATAATTGCTTGCACTTGTTGAATAAATTCCACAGATCAGACAGTGTCAGATCGTTCCTCATGTTTTTTGCGTTTTTAATAGATTCTGCAGTGCCGCCTGATTCATCCAATTCACGGCGAACCGTATAAACGAATGAACGAACAATGACGATAACTGCATGTCTCTTTACTTCTTGAGTTAACTTGCAGTACTCCATGTCTTATTTGAAAAAGAGCAAAAAAAGAAATAATGATTTCGGGATGTTATAATTTGTTTTAAGTCGACTAATTGCAAACTCATTTTTGTACTTTTTTCCAAAATTCCCGCCCTAACTCTATGTCTTCAATTTTTTTATAATATTTTTCCTGTTCCTCAATTTAACCAAAAATGCCATACCAATTTTTGTTTTTTCATTTCTGATAAAAAAATGTTTCACTTGTTTAATTCCATTTCTATCTGAATAAATATTCTTCCTTCAATGGCAAAGGAAATTAGTAACTGAAAAAATTCCAAGCAAGCGTGTTTCGATTTTGAAATGAAAATAAATAGTCCACATATGGAGCGTATTAAATGTCTTCCAAATAAGTTAGAGACTGCGAAATCATTAGACATAAAATAAATATGGTAAACTGTTTTTTTTTGTTTGTTTATTATTTAAAGTTGATTAATTTCTGTTATAATATTTTTAAACTCAAACTCATGAGCCCACTACTTCTAGACGAAGAAGTAATAAAATGAAAGTTGAAAAATCCTAATTAACTTTGACTAGCTAATACGCCCACACATACATACATATATACATATAACCGCACGCATCATAGTAAGAGTAACTTAAATTCAGAGTTCAGCTCAAAATTCATGCAAATTTTTTTTATGTCTTTTACTGTTTATAGCTACAAGTTATTGCACTTTATAGAAATGATTCTTTAATTATTTTTTTAATACAAAATTAAATATCTCACACCTTTTATCTCTTTTTAAAGCAAGGAGGATTTTTTTTCACCGAAAACATGCCGGTCAACTTTGATTATTTCTGTTATTTTCTTTAATGTTTTTTCTGCGATTGACATTTTCTTTAACATCAAAAATGCCTGAACGAAATCGACGAAACCAAAAGTGAACATAATTAGCTGTTACAGTAGCGGCACCATAAGCCCCATTCACAATTTCTACAGCCTGACTTGCATTTTCGTCTTTATCAAAGAAAAACTCTAAAATATACCGCATTTTCTCTTCGTTGACTACCATTATTAACACCCTGTAACCCACAACTGAGTGGCACAAACAAAAACCAGCATAAGAATTGTTTAGTGTGAAATGTCATCATGATAACGAGCATAAACTTTAAATTGTTCGACCGATACTTTACGAGATATCGATCACTTCAGTCATCTACCGAGAAAATAATAGATTTCTTTTTCCCCAACCTAAAATCTCTACGTACAAAAAACTCAACGCTGTTTCGCAAAATAATATCAATGTAAAGTAATCAAAAGCAACAAACACTTTGAAACATAGGCTTTTATGCAAATATGAACAAATTTCTAACATATGTCTGTCATTTACATATACATATGTACATACATACATACCATACAAGTGTTTCTACGAGTGTTGCTCATTCCCAACTAATAAATTAACCAAATCTCTGAGCGACATATTCTCATTTAAAAATTCGACGCGTTTTTTGCTTCGTATGGTGACATTTTATTTGTTTTATTGTGTTGGCTTTTTTTGTGTTATGTAAATTTGCTTGTGTGCGTGTGGCGTTAGAACTCACGTATACAAAGCTGCTGAGTGAGATCCGCTTTAGATGATAAAATCTGTAGCCACGAAGGTGGTGAGTTGATTATGAATAAGAAATTAAATTTTCTGGATTAACATTTCAAGCTTCTTAGCAAATCTACAAGCAGTAGTTGGGCATGTAAGGAATTGCTGAACACTTTTTCGCTTTTGTTGCTCTATTTCTCAAATATTAAAGAGAATTTAATCCTCCGCACTATGCGATGGGGATAACTTTTTAATGAAATTTCATTGATAAATTGGACTCAAATGCGTACAATTAGAATTTAATATTTATCAATGCCGCCAATAACAAATATTTGGCAATGGCTGGAACAGTGGAAAGTAATTTTGGCCCCCCAATTTGAGTGTATAACCAACTGCGTACAAGGACCACCCAACAAACTTCTATTGCAATACCCAAAAATATATAATTTACCAATTTATTTAAAAAATTCGCAAGCAATTTTAGCAAAGCTTAGGCAAATAAAAACAAACAAAAAAATTATGAATAAGAAATTTTGTATTGATATGTAAATCAGTGTAGCGGGGTACGCCAAGAGCAGCGCTGGATTGAATTGAAAGCCAATAAATGACAGAAGCTTTCAAACAAAAAGCAAAAAACACTTCAAATCATTTATCCACACCATAAAAGCGCAGCAGACCGTAAAGTCAAGCAAAATAAGAAAGCAAAACAAATAATGTCAGCTGAATAGAAGGAAGAACAGAACCATTTGAGCCACGATCATGACAACGGTAATTTATGTATCTTTTTTTCGACGCCTACACAATTAAAGAAATTTCTATACATCCATTGGCAAATGTCCGAAAATGTTGGGGGATTCCGTGCTTCGTCACAATAAGTACAACAATACAGCTAAAAAGCTACAATACAGTCAGCCAAGGGTGAACAGAACGACAATCAAGTGATCGTGAAAAATCACACAATTGGCGTGAACGCAAAAATTACCACAAAATTAGTTGAGCAAATTAAATGAATTACCAAATGACGACGCATCAAAACTCATTGAATTGTTGGGAAAGAATATTTGAAATCAAAACTTGGAGAACAATTTTTTGATGAGATCATTAACGCAAATGAGCCAATGCAGATATGGAAGAAAATGAATAAATGGCAAAGCGAAGATGAGCGAGAAGCTGATGCGAAGAAAGTGCGTCATCAAATGTGGCAACAACAACAAAACTACTTAGCAATAAATATGCTAAAAATAAACTGTTAAGGTGGACAGGCAGACACGTACATACTATATGTATGTATGCGGGTATGAGAAGTCAGTAAGCTCCGCTTTACAAATTATCAAGAAGTAAATCCAGCGCTAGCGCCCCTTATTGTTGTTATGTTTGTTTACATAGTTGAGCAATAAACGTGCACAGATGTACCAAACGGCACGCGAGACAAACACGAAGTGGTGCGCAACAATATGAGCACAGTAGAAAAATGCAAATTACAACAACCAAAGACTTAAGACACGAACACAGCAGAGCGGCAAAAGCTCATAAACTAAATATAAAGAGGGAGAGAGAGAGAGTGAGTAGAGAGCTGTGCATATAATTAGTAGGCTGAGGTAAGAATAATTGGTGCGCAGAACTACAATAGTGCATGACACCATCCTGTGCAACAACACAAAGCGCGCTACAATAATAGAAAATTGTAACAAAAAAAACCGACATGTTATGAGCACTACTTTGCTTGCGCTTGAAGCTTTGTTACACACCTCTGCTGGAGCATAAGAACTTGCGCGCTAGCACAAAGCTCACTCAGCATCATTGAACGTGCAGCGATCAGCTGTAGCTGAGAAACGGCGCATACTGAGTAGCATTTGGTAAGCTACTCGCAGGTTTTGATATTCTTGGTATGAAATTAATGACAAGTTATTCTATGACAGTCCCGCAGCATACTCTGAGCGCAATTAACGGCAGCTTGAATTTGTACCCACTCTCTCATTCGCGCACTACTCGCGCTCTACAGCAGCCTCCACCAGCCTTCAATGCTACTCTACAACAAACAGTGCACCACAAATCCGTGTGCCTGTGAATTCACCACAGCCGCTTTGATAGTTCGCTCGCTTATTGGCGAGCCCGGATTTTTGTAAGTGGTGTCTTGCGCACGGACGCACCGTTACTTTGTTAGTTAATTTTGATAGCTGTTGGCGAGCGGTTGCGCGCGCTCCTCACAAGCAACAACAAGATCAAAATCCAAACGACTTCAACTAATAATGCAGTTTACGCTGTAGACCCCCGCCTGTAGACGATAAAAGTTCAAATACATACTAATAGTGGGTGACAACTGAGCAAAAACAAATACAAATACAAAAAAAAAACATATTAACAAAAGAACACCGTTCAAATGCAAATACGCAAAAATTCCAATAAAAAATAATTAAAACAATTGTTTTGGTATTTGTTGTTGCAGACGCGTATGCAACGGTGTATGTTAATGCAAATTGTCAAAAGCGTAAATAAATGAAATTATTTGTTAATGCAACAAAAAAAATGTAAAACAAATTTTGCAGCTGTCACAAATTGCAACATCGACGAAAACTCATAGAAACGTTACAAAAACAAACTGCAGCAGCATTTGTGGAAAAGTAAGTGTCTGTGATTTTCGCAAAATAACAAAAGAAAAAAAAAATACAAGCAAAAAAAAAACAAAAATAAAGAAATACTGTAGCTGGCCAATGCATGACTGGACGTAAAAACCCATAGTGTACAAGAGAAAATTTCACAACCAACGAAAGCCGCAATTTAGGCACACAAAGTAGTAACAATAATAAAATTAGACTGCAAGTCTGTGCAAACAGTGGGCGTGAGATTACGTATTTAAGACGCAAACAAAGCACAAAGCGCAAAGTTTGCATGTGTTTGTCATTTTTTTTGGCTTTTGGCTTTTGGTATTTCGAACAAAGTTAATAAGTATTTGAAATTGGCTAAGTGGAAAATTTGAACTCGATATTTTACAAAAGTTACCTTAAAACGTTTGCGGCAGCTGTAAAGCAAAAGTGCACTCAAATATTTTTATTTCGGAAAACAACAAAATTGCATACGCGCTGTGAGAACGGTCACAAAACCGCTAGTTACTACCCAAACGGCCAGTCTAAGCGTTGTAAGCGCACGAAAGCAGCGACAAGCACAAAGTAAGTTTGGAAGATATACATATATACCTACAGTTTATTTTAGTTTTCAAAATGTTACAAAATTTAAAGTAGGTGAGGTGAGGGACATCTCGCAAAAAATTATATCAAAGCAATATTTTGCGCTACATCTTTTTTTGTTTTTTGTGGATGAGTATTCATTAATTTTGTATAGAACTATAGCTCGTTGTTTAACAAAAAGTACATAAATTCAGTTTTCAAACCTTCTAAAAAAATTTCAAAAATTTCTCAAATTTTGCATCAGAATTTCCTGGTTCTAATTAGAATTTTTAGAAAAATGTTTGGTATGCAGTTTGATAGCTTGGGAGATTTACATAGTATAACAAAGCGCAAAGTTTGAAGCTGCTGAATAATCCCGTCGATTTTTTATAATTTCCGTCCTTGACGGTGCTGCGCATTTCCTCCATATAACAAATGCTGGAGAGGAAAAAAATAATCAAAACTGTTCAAAATATTTTTGTGTCATTGTTTTGTGGCAGGGTGAATTTCTACTCTTTAGCGAAAGATTAATGTTTTTGGATTTTTTTTTATAAAAAAGTGCGCATTCATTTTTCTATTAATTAATTGAATCAATGTAAAAAAGGAAATGCTTAAATTTATTATAATGAAATGAGAAGAAAAAAATTAAATTTAAATAAAATATTGGAATAAATGTAATGCATCCTAAAAAATAACATAAAATAATATAATAATTACATTTTCATAATTAAATCGCGGTAAAGTCACACAAACTCAAATAAAAGCAAAATAAATAAAATTTAGTTTAAAAAAAAAAATATTATAATGAATAAACAGAATCGTGAAAAATAGAATAAAATAATTTAATAATTAATTTTCCATAACGAAAACAAAATAAAGTGGCACAAATTTAAATAAAAATAAAAGAAATAAAATTTTATTTTAAATAAAATATTAAATTAAACAACAAGTATTATAAAAAATAACATAAAATAATATAATAATCAATTTTCCGAAACTAAATCGCGGTAAAGTCACATAAACTCAAATAAAAGTAAAAGAAATAAAATTCTGTTTTAAAAAAAAATATTAATTTTATACAAAAGGCATCATAAAAAATAACATAAAATATTTAATAATGAATTTTCCTTAACGAAAACGATATCAAGTGGCACAAAACTAAATAAAAGCAAAATAAAAAATAATAATTTTAACTAAAATATTTATTAAATAAAAAACATCCTAAAACTCAAATAAAATAATACAATAATATTTTTTTTATAAGAAAATCGTAGTAAAATCACATAAACTCACATAAAAGCAAAAGAAATAAAACTCAATTTTAAGTAAAATATCAAATTAAATAAAAAACATCCAAACAAGATAACTTAAAATAATATAATAACAAATTTTTCATCTTGAAATCGAGATGGAATGGCGCAAACTCAAGTAAAATTTAAATAAAAAATGAAACTAAAGATCAAAATTTCAAATAAAATATTAAATTACATCATAAGAAATAACATAAAATAATTTAATAATTAATTTTTCACAACAAAAACTGTATAAAGTGGCACAAACTTAAATAAAAGTAAAACAAATTCAATTTTAAGTAAAACATTAAATTAAATAAAAAGCATGGAGAAAAAATAGTATAGATTTAAATTTTTCAAAACGAAATCTACTTAAAATCTCGCAAACTCAAATTACAACAAATGAAAAAATAAAAATAAAATTTCAAATTAAGTATCATAAATTACTCGAAATCAAATAAAAAAATATATCCATAGAAAATGAAATTATGTTCAAAAATTAAGTTAAATACAATTAAACCAAGCTAAAGCAAGTTAAATTAAATAAAATAATGTGAAGCAAAAAATACAAAAAAGAAAAAAAGAAAATTATAAAATTAAATTAAATTTAGGAAAATTTAGTAGTATAAAAAGACTCAGTTAAAGAATACACCAAGCCAAAAACAATCAAAGAAAATTAAATTTAGTTTAAAGTTTTAAAGTTAAGTAAATGAAAAAAATAAAAAACAAGCAAACAAAGAAGAAGAAAAAACTTAAAATAAAATAGTATTAAAAAGGTTTAAAAAAGAATTAATTTAAATAAACAAATTAAATTAAATAAAACCAAAAAGAAAACAATAAAATAAAATTTAATTCAATAAAAAACTAAGTGTATTATTTCACTTCACTAAAGTAAACTAAAATTAAATGAAATAAAATTAAACAAAAAATTTAATCAAATAAAGCGAAAAGAAAACTACAAGCAAGAAAACAACAGCAAAATTAAATTAAATTTTAAAAAATTAAATAACACAAAAAAATTGCAAAAATAGAATTCAAGTAAAGAAAAATAAAGCAAAATCAAATTTAAAAAAACTAAAGCAAACTTAATTTAATTCATTTTGATAAAACAAAATTAAAAAAAAAAACTAAAAATATAAAAACAAAGCAATATTAAAATAAACTACAAAAAATAATTAAATAAAATAAAATAAAAATAAAAAATTTAATATAATTAAATCAGCTGCAAAAAAATAAAACAGAGCTGACTTAGTTTAATTTATTATGTAAATAATTTTTTAATTCATTATAATTTTATTATAAATTTTTTTTGTTGTTTTTTGGCGGTGAGGTTGAGTTGAAAATGCCTTCGTACCATATAGGAACAGTCGCTACTACGGGTGTGGTGAGTCCACTAAAAATATCCCTCCTCTTCTCTTGGATTTTTTCCTCCACCCCGGGACTGCTTCCGCATTGCTAGGTAGAGGGCCAAGACGGCGTCCTAAGAAGGACACTTACTTACTCACCCTCCGTCCAGGGTGGCCTGTTTTGAGAAACCTATGCTCAATGCTCTTCAACATAAGTTTCCAATTCACGTCATAAGTTTCCATAAGTTTCCTGCTCCTCCACAAAATTTGCGACGGAATTCCATTTTTCTTCGTCTATCATCATTTTCTCGATCACTTCTTCAGGTGTAAATGCACCAATAGCTCGTTGCAAACATGTTTGCTCTACGTTCCTTCCACTTTTAGCGAATCTGCCCATATTTCGCATCCGTATAAGAGAATCGATTATTATTATATAGGATTTGTCAATAAGAGGTGTTATTTTGATATTCAAAGAAAAATGTTATTTTTTAATATAAATGATCGGATGTTTATTTCATTATAAAGAGGAAGGTGTGCCGTTAATGGTGGAAAATAATATCAGGCAAATGACCACCATGACTACGCTTACAGGACAATATCCTTTTCATGAAATTTTCCATAACCGAATTGCAAAGTGGCTGCCCTATGTCCTCGATAGCCTCACGAATTCCATCTTTGAGGTCTTGAATCGACATTGGGCTGTTGGCGTAGATCTTCTCTTTCACGTGGCCCCAAAGAAAACAGTCACAAGGTGTTAAATCACAAGATCTCGGTGGCCAATTGTGATCACCTCTTCGAGAGATAGCACTGTCCGGAAACTTTTCCCGTAAAAGATCAATGGTTTCGTTGCTTGTGTGGAACGTAGCGCCATCTTGTGGGAAAAAAAGGTTGTCCAGATCAATACCATCCAATTCCGGCCATATAAAAATGTTAATCATCGGTCGATAGCGCAATCCATTCATCTGTAACAGCTGTTATTGGAAAAGCCTTTATTATAATATTAAATTAAATCAAATTAAGTCAATCAAAGATATACCTTTTTTAGCTTTAAAACCTAAGCTGAATAAAAAATGTTGTCCATGTACTGTAAAGTACATATAAAACGATCCTCACTGTTTTGTTCTGCCCATTTCCAATCGTAAAACTTGATTGAAATTGATTTACAAATTCCTATCAAATCGGCAATTGTGTGTCACCTAAAAACCCAGTCCGCATGTGGATGTGCTTTGCATTTGATTATATGAAGGAGAAGTAGAGGAAGAAGAACGACGCGCGATAGAAGCATGAAACGTTAGCTTATAAGTAAAAGCTAACCACAGCTTAATTACAGCTATAATGCAATGATGTTGTTGTTATT
>JAYXIM010030696.1:0-27847 GCA_037575425.1 Anastrepha fraterculus
TGTATAAAATGCGCTAAGTTCAATGCCTATATTGTCAAACTGAAACTAAAACTGAGCTTTAATCAGATAATTTGTAAATAATTTAAAAATAGTTGGCAACTCTATTCAAAATAACTAAGATTAATGCCTATATTGTCAAACTTCAATTCATTAATTTTATAATAATTTAAAAATAGTTGGCAACTCTCTTCAAAAGGATTTCAAAATTAAAATTGTATGAAATGCGTCAAACTTTAATTTTTAAATATTGTAAAAATAGTTGGCAACTCTGTCCAAAATTATTTCGATATTAAAGCTGCATCAAACACCCCAAGCTTAAGACCTATATATTCAGATTTTCATGTTTTTTTAATTTTTAATAACATCAAAAATATTGGCAACTCTTATCAAAAATATTTCGATATTAAAGTTGAATGAAATACCATTAATTGTATACCCATGTTGTCAAGCTTTAATTAACTAATTTTTAAGTAATATCCGCCAGTTTGAGAAAACGCATTTTACTCTTTCTCATGACATCTGAATCCAAAATTCGTAGCCTTGCTCTAGCAAGTGTCGGACACTCACAGAGAAAATGCTCAGTGCTATCCAGCTTCTCTAAGCAAAACAGGCAAATAGGGTCCTTGATGATTCCAATGGTGATCATATGCTGACCCAATGGGTTGCGTCCTGTAATCCGACAATCCGTACCGACCATCCGAACCGAGCGTCTTTCCGAGCGTCTTCCTTCCAAGTTTTAGAAGAAAGTTCAACAGTTTTCTGTCACTTTGCAGTTCTGAAGCGTTCTGGACCGCACCATCGCTCTTTATGTAAATTGCATACATAATCGCCACTCATGATTCTTGCAGAACTAATACCGAAGAACCGATTGGCTCTGGTCTCAGTGGGGTAACCGGATTTTATAAACTCATTTCTTTTTACTTATTCCCTGGACTTTTGTGTGACATGCCAACAGTCGGTTCATGCTTCAGTCCGCATAAGTTTTTTTCTAATAGCAGCCGCTTCCCGGCAAGCAATTGACTAATTTCCGTTTGCAATTAGGCCATGAAGAAATTCCTCATACAAAAATTTCTCAAACCATAACTCCACTCGAAGGCGATTTGAACTTGTAGAGCCCTCCATTTGTGGCACCGCACCAAGTCACACGCCACAAATTCAAGTAGTAGTTGGGCCTAAACACCGCTCAAGGCTGTATGCGCCAGTCTATTATTATTATTATTGAAAGTTTTTAAATTAATTATTAATCGTTTAGGGAACGATTAGATATATACAAATTCAGTTTTGTGTGCGACTGTTCATAAACTCATTGGACTTAATAGATTTTTAACATACTTTAGCAAAAACAAAAAATATTTTTGAATGTTTTAAATGGTATAAGTATTTCATGGTCAGATCAAGTCCAACACGCCCAATAAATTTAATAACAGCCATGCTAAAGCTACAGCTATGCGTGTGAAGTACAATCCATCAATGCATATGTACATATGTGTGGATGTATGTATGTGTGTATGAGTCAAAGTAAGCCTCTTGCATATATAATATTTTATCTACATAAGCCGTTGCCGCATTGATGTATGTAGATAAACGCTTAACCGATTTTTTTTTTTTTTCAGATTAGTGTTTTTGTAACACCACTTAATTAATAGAAGTCTAAGCGCATGTATGTGTGTTTGTGTTATGTTAATTGATGCCTTTACTTCATAGATGCTGCATGCATCAGGCAATCCGCTCATAGTTTCTCATTATTTATGTTTAGTGGCATTTTTTTATACCACCTGCTGTGCATTTACCCATACAAGCGCGTTCCTATGAATCTTATTACCTGAAATATTTCTACATCTAATCGAAATCACTGACTTTTTTATTATTCATTTGGTCTAAGACACATGCGAACGAATTAGTTAGTTCATAATTACCGCTGCAACCTTCAAATGCTGCTCAATCTGAGCGAATTTCAGACTCTTTAACGTTAGCTTTCGATGTCGTTTTTTTTGTAAGCCATTGACTAAAGAATTTCTTTTTGTTTTTATTGGCTTCTAATAGCCAAAGAATTTTGTTGTTGTATGCGCTTAAATCGATTTATTATTAGTACATTCCCTTGTACCTATTCTGCTTGATTACCAAGCTGTAAAGTTGTAATTATGGTATCGCTAACTGGAAGCTATAGCTACTGGCTGCTTGCTGCTTGCTGGCTACTGGCTAATTGCAACCGAATGTTTAACAAATCAATCGTCGTAGAGTGGCGACAATTGCCTGAGGAGCATGTCATTGTCAGCTGCAAATGCTAATGTGTGTGTGCGAGCTAGATTACTTGACATGTTGAGTGTCTCAAATGAACTTAACGGGATCATAGCAGTTGGTCCTCATATGCCGAGATTTCGCATGCTTTCTGGACTGCTTAGATGTTACTGTTGTAGCAGCATAAACATTCCCCATACTTACATACGGGGAGTGACAGTCCTTGGCCGGATATAAACCCGGGCAATTTCGGTTCGGTCGTAGAACCGATTGTCGTGGAAACGGAACTGCTTAGATCGTTTCATTTTATTGGTGCTGGTGTTCGATATTATTTGCAGTCAATTATTGGCTGAATTGACGTACTATTTTACTTTAATAAAATTTATAAGTGGTCTAGACTCAAAACTCAATTACCTTAGATTAAATTAAAAGCAGGTATTTGGAAATAATTAATAAAGCGAATAGCGCATTGCACCGCTCTAATTGTGATGTACCAGCTAAGTAGGCCGAATGAACGATGCTTCGCAGCTTAGTGCATTTCTCAATATCTTGCGATTTGATGTTGCATTCCCAAGAAGAATAATCAATTTATCCCTTTTACCCAATTTGTAACCTCTTTCCACCTTTTGGAAGTTCATATCAAGTAAATCAAGTTCCAATAAACGAGACTCAGCATCATTTTGCTTCTATAGTGGTTATTTGGCAGACTTGCCCTACCAGGTTTCTTCGATTATCACACTAGCACACAAATATTTTCTTAAAAAGTGGTACTTCGTTAAAAAATGTCTATCGATAGTTTGCAAGCCCTATTATGCATTCAGAGACTCGTGCGGACTCAACCACAAAGCATAGCAAGGCTTCAAGTGTAGCTTGACTATCGCTCAGAATGGCAATGCGCTCACTGCAGAGGTTCCTTCCGAAACGGAGCTCTGCTCAAAGGCAGATAGAAAACACTTTCGCTTGGAAGACGCTTGGAAAACTACATATCAGCACAGGCAGCTTGGTTTTGGGGCCACAAATCCCAGCGCCCATGCATTCTGGTGTTTCAGACCATCTGTATCCCAGTGTAGGGCAGACTTATGGAGTTTCTTTGCAAAGACAAGGGTACTCCATAGCACATAGACTTCTTTTCGGAGTCCCATACGGCAGTTTTTAGTACAATAATTTGTTCAATATTTAACCTTTTGGCGACCTACTTAACTGTGACAGGGGCGCCTTAGAGTTGATAAATATACAAATTTGCTTCACTTTCCCTCGCTAAATATGGTTGTAAAAGGTTGTACGAGACTTCTTTCATCTTGGAACCAGCATTAGCACCGATAACAATGCCAACCTTCAAATCCAACGTAGAATCTCTCTTGCCAACAAGTGCTACTTTGGACTAAGTAGGCAATTGAGTAGTAAAGTCCGCTCTCGACACTTATAAGGCTCGTCCTAACGTATGGCGCTGAAGCTTGGACGATGACAACATCCGATGAGGCGTCACTTGGAGTGTTCGAGAGAAAGATTCTGGATCTTTGGACTTTTGCACGTTGGTGACGGCGAGTATCATATTTGATGGAGCAATGAACTGTATGCGCTTTACGACTTCACAGACATAGCGCAGCGAATAAAGATCCAGCGGCTTCGTTGGCTAAGTCACAAACTCTCGGATTCCAAGAGTATTCGATGCGTTGGGTACCAGCTGGTGTTAGCAGAGGAAGAGAAAGATTTCCTCTACGTTGGAAATACCAACTGGAGAAAGACTTGCCATCACTTGGTGTTTCCAACTGGCGCCGGTTAGCACGAAAAGGAAACGGTTGGCGTGCTTTGCTAAACTTGGCCAAAATCGCTTCAGCGGTTATCGCTCCAAACAAGAAGAAGCAAAGGATTATGGGAGTCAGTGTAATCTAGTGAACAGTTTGGTGTAGCAGCGACTAAACCAAAGTCCACTAAGTCAGTTCTGGAAAACAGCTTACGATAGTTCATTGATTGCCGAAATAAGTTTCCTTAACTCCTTAGAATAAGTCGAAGCCAGAATAAGTCGAAGTCAGTTAACTCTTAAAGTTGCTGGTATACAGCCCTATTCTTATTAGGGACTCACCTCATTTGCTTCAGTGATTTCTAAAGAGTTGTTAAGGTATTGTATTTTTACTTAGCCTAAGCCAATTCAGGGGGTAGTCAATGGTTAAACCTTCTAACAGTCATAACTAGAGGATTGCGTTTCAATTTAATATTCTTCAGCGTAAAACCTTACAACACTGAATAAAAAAATATAAAAAAACAGCGCTCTGGATTAAAAATTCTTCATGTGTAATCACTTCGTCAGCTCCTCCTAACTCCCATAACTGCAATAATTGAAATTAATTTTTAATTATGCGTTTCTAAAAAAAATAGAAACGATTTTTTACTATGCACACTAACAAATGTTTTTATTCTAATTTATTTCCACGTTGGTTAATGACTTTTATTTAAATCACATATAATTATCCAGATTTTGTAATGACTCATCTCAAAGCGGAAAATAGCTGTGCAGGTCAATTCCAGCAACTGAGCGCGCATCTCATGGAACTCGTCGAAATGTATGTATTTTTGTATGTACTTATCTGGGTATAAGTGCACTCAAGGACACAACCAAAAAACCTGTATGGGTAAACTCATTTTAATGCTTTGAATTTTTTCACGAAATGAGTCAGCAAATGGGCTTGAACTTTGGCTGAAAAAACATTTTCGTCATTTTGATTGCAATTGCATTACTTGCAATAATTTTAATAAAGTCTTGAATGACTGATGAATAATGAATAAAAAATATGCGATATTTTCCGATTTAATTAAACCAAAAAAATTGTATGCGTTTTGACTATACATGAATTTTTTATTAAAGTCACAAACATATCTACACCTGTGCTCAACATAATAGGAGCGCTGCCAATTGCAATACTAAGTTTTAACGATTTTTTTTTGTTTTTGGTTTTATACGCTATTTTAGTTTTTATAAAAATATAACGAAAAGTTATTACGGAATGCTCAAAAATTTAAAAAAGACTAAAAAATACATCAAAATGTCCAACTTTTCATTCAGAATTTCTAGAAAAATTCTATGTATGCAGTTTTATAGCCCATTCAATATTCGCATAACAAAGTGCAAGTTTCAAGTAGCTTAAAATTTTTATTGATTTTTGGCAATTTTTTTGCGCTGAGGTGTTGAGCATTTTCTTCCATAAAAAATACTTTCGAACATCGCATGCCAAAAAAACTGTCAAAAATCAACGCAATTTTTGAGCGTCTTCAAACTTGCACTTTGTTATGCCAACATTAAATGGGCTATAAAACTGCGTACTCAGAATTTTTCTAAAAATTTTCTAGAAATAAAAACTTAAATCCAAAAAAATCACCTAACTAAAACTTGGTAATTCGGCGCGCCTCTATTATTTTGAACTCAGGTGTGCATATGTCGGTACGCATATAAAAAAATGTAACATATTTATTATAATTTACTTTACTACAAAAGGTAGTTTGAATTTTGTTTTTTTTTTACTCTTTGTGCAGCTGTATGCATGACAGGTAGTTAATTCAAACGATGCCGTATCTTGCAACAAATGCCACCATTGCGGCACTTTTGTTATATATATTTTTTTTTTTGTTTCGTTGACAGCTTTAAGCCACGCCAAGCTCCACAAACCAAGAAAATGTTGAATCAGAAAATGCATGGAAAAAATATATAAATAAAAATAAAAACAAAATAAAGTCTAAATAAAAAAATCCAAGCCAAATTTCGTCATCTTTGCATGCGAGCAGCTGAGCAAAAATTAGATTAAAAGAAAACTATAGGGAAAGACAAAGAAGGCAAGACGGGGTAAAAATTCAAATTGCACTGCCAGAAAACAAAGCACAATACACAGAGATAAGCATAAAGAGGTATATGTGCTTGCTTATAAAGGGTGGGGCAGCAGCTGAAATTTATTTTAAATCAGAGACTAGAATTATTTTGACACTCACAGCTCAAAAATATCACAGCTCAAAATCAAATATTCGCAGCAAGAAACAGTTTGCTTTTGGTTAGAAAAATACTTCAAAATACTGAAAAGTCGCATCCAAA
This sequence comes from Anastrepha fraterculus, assembly GCA_037575425.1. NCBI lineage: Eukaryota > Metazoa > Arthropoda > Insecta > Diptera > Tephritidae > Anastrepha > Anastrepha fraterculus. The sequence continues at coordinate 6,317 of JAYXIM010030696.1, forward strand.
CTGTGTGTCATGAATTTATTGAACGAAAGTATAAGGTTAAGTTAGCCTGGTTGACATTAAGCCACGTTTAGACGCAACAAAAGTATTTATATGTATAAAATTTGCGCTTGCACCCTTTTTGGTGGTTTAGCCGTGCTTCTCTTCCTATTTTGTGCGTCTTGATGTTTTTCCACAAATGGAGGAACCTACAGTTTTAAGCCGACTCCGGCAGATATCTTTTATGAACAGGTTTTTCTTGATAGAAATGTACTGGGACGAAAGGAAATATATACCGTGGCGCATTTTGAACTCAGTAGCTGTATTATTAAACAAAATTGCCATATCTAGGAAGCAGAAACAGCGCATCTCATTGTGTCGCAGCAAATTTATCCACAGTGAGCTACATTTTAGGTTCACAAAATTTTACAAAAATACTGCTGGAAGCGCTATTTTAGTTAGAAACTCCATGATTACCAACCTTCTGTGGGTTGGAATTTGCTTAAGCAGCTTAAAATTTTCTTCCTCGCCCATAAGTATGCAACAAGTTTTGCTTTTTGCACACTATTTCATTCGGTCAGCAGGGGTTTGCACTTGGGTAAGACTCCGTCAGAAAATATGAGATTTGCAAGTGGTCTTTCGATTTCTTTGAAACTTTGGGAAATATTAGTTCTAGGTAAGATACATTCGAGCCTAAAAGGATTTTGAAAAATTTTCAAAATTGAGTCATCTACGCCATGTTGAAAATCGGGACCGTGTTTTTTTCAAAAATCAATATTTCTTGAACCGTTGGATGGATTTCAATGCAATTTACAGACAATATAGAAACAAATAAGTAGTTTAAATTAGTATTATGTTAAAAAAAAATTTCGAAATTTTGACCAAAAAAAGTCAAAAAAATTTTTTGAATCAATTTTTAGTTGATTTGGCCAGTTTTTTAGATTTTCTGTTATACACGTAACGATTCATTATGATTTAACCTTTATTTTGAAAAAACAAAAATTTATGGTGTCTATAATAGTTCTCGAGATATTGCGATTTTAGTGGAAGCGCGCACCGTGAAGTTCGCGGTTACGCAGTGCGGGAGTAGAAAAACGCGCACAGACCTGCAGCAGTCTGCTCCAGTCACTTCATACAGGAACACATAACGCAGCGCGAACCGTGCGTGCGTACGCGAACCGTGCGTGCGCGCTTCCACTAAAATCGCAATATCTCGAGAACTATTATAGACACCATAAAATTTTTTTTTTCAAAATAAAGGTTAAATCATAAGGAATCGTTACGTGTATAACAGAAAATCTAAAAAACTGGCCAAATCAACTAAAAATTGATTCAAAAAATTTTTTTGACTTTTTTTTGGTCAAAATTTCGAAATTTTTTTTTTAACATAATACTAATTTAAACTACTTATTTGTTTCTATATTGTCTGTAAATTGCATTGAAATCCATCCAACGGTTCAAGAAATATTGATTTTTGAAAAAAACACGGTCCCGATTTTCAACATGGCGTAGATGACTCAATTTTGAAAATTTTTCAAAATCCTTTTAGGCTCGAATGTATCTTACCTAGAACTAATATTTCCCAAAGTTTCAAAGAAATCGAAAGACCACTTGCAAATCTCATATTTTCTGACGGAGTCTTACCCACTTCTCAAAGCAAGCAAAGAAGAACAAGAACAGAAATATTTTCGGAAGTTTCCCGAACTTCATAGCTAAAGGAACTGAAGAAATGCTCATTAGTGGCACAGAGAGCGCTCACCTCAATGAAAACGCTCTAGTACCCGAAAAAACAAGTTAAAAAAAAAAAAATAAATAAATAATTGGTGCCCACACTTCTGCTAGATGTTTGGCAGAGTTCCTCCTTCTATTTGTGATGTGCGTCTTGATGTTGTTCCACAAATGGACGAAACAGTTGACAATGGAAAAACCTGCGGCTCCCACTCCTCCAAACTTAAAGTTTGGATTAAAGTGATAGAGTTTGAAAAAAAAATCGATCTTTTGACAATAAGTTCGTTATTGCTGTAATCAGTCGTGTTTATGACGTCAGTTAGCCTCCACAGAGCTGTCAAATTCACACCGTTACACATTTTTTGAAGGGAAACTGTTAGAAGCTAATTTTACTCACCCTGTTGTTAAAAAAGGTAACGAAAACATCGAAAATGTGCTTCAAAATTGGCGGCTGTAGGCGCAGTCGATGCAATCATTTCTATAGTCAAATAATCCCAACATTTACTTTATCTACTAAAGTAAAAACTCTTTTTTCATAGCATTTCTCAAAAGAAACCCACTATTGCTCCACCCTTTACATGCACTTACTCCAGTATGAGTACTTGTAACCATGTAAATATGTCTTTATGCAAGATAATATCAAGACTTCAACATAGTAGCAGTTGAAAAAAGGCCGTAGCTGTGTTTGTGCAGCAGTTGTTCAAAGCAAGTGTAAAGTAGAAATATCAAAAATTCAACAACAACAAAAAAGTACACATCACAAAGGAAGATAAAAGAAAAATAAAACTACTTTACAGCAGCAATTCAATCAATGCAACACTGCACACAACACAAATGCAGTCGGACGACCTCATTTGGGTGGCGAGGTGACACTTGGCAACGGCGCAAACTGAGCTGCTTCTAATGCACAGCTACCCGCGCAAATATCTACATACTGGTGCATACTTTGTAATTAATCTGATATTTCAACAACGGATTTATTTATCAAAACTTGCTCTTGTGACAGCGAAAAGTTATTAAATAAGAAAGGAATGAGCCAAAAAATCGAAAAATAGCTTAGCTATAGGCAGTTAAGACAAGAAAAAACTAGGGAGTGATAGTTAAGTATTCATCTACATCTAACCCAAGCCTTTGAAAATATGTTAAGTAATACTTGTAGTCCACAGCAAAGTTCTATTGAAAACTGAATTTATTACAAAAAAAATGTAAGCAAGCAAACTGCTGCTGCATCGACTGGTGTTTCGCAAGTGTGCTGAAGTCCAGCTGGCTAGGCGATGCTGAAATAATTTCAATCGGTTTTTTCTTTTTTAAATTACATGCCATTGATTTTATTGGGGGTAGTCAATGGTTATCGCGCGAAGAAGAAGAAGTCAATGGCTAGCAAAAATAATTAAGAAGGAAAATAAAAATAAGAGACTATCTATCACTTATCGCTGTTAAATGGTTGCTGTATTTTTATATTATAATCACTTTGTGTTTTCCAAAATATTCATATACCTCAAACGCCCAAAAATATTCAGGAGTTCAATATTCTCAAAATACCAACTCAACATTCAAAATGCAGAAAATTTACGTATAAGAAATATTCGCTCTAAGTTAATTAAGAAATATTTGTTAACTAGATTTTTATATGAAATCACAAAGATGTAATAAAAAATTAAATAACATAATTTTGCTTGCCACGAAGATCATTTCGTAACATTTGCTTTGGAACAAAACAAACAAATATAAACCCAATGATGTAGCTAAAATTACAAGTTTGTGTTAAACATTTATGAAAATCGAGTTTATCTACACGAACACCAAGAGTCTGCGCACACGCAAATAAATTTTGTTATTGCTATAATTAGCACCAAAATTGTTGCACAATTAAGTTCTATGTGTGTATGTATGGAGGCACAGATCAAAGCTGAATTAAAGCTCATATGATTTTTCAATTACGAAAAACCCCAAATGGATTAAACTCGTTTGGGTAGCTTAATGTAGCAGTGAGTTAATACGCCCAGTTCAAACAACAAGAATAGCAAACAGAGTTTTAGCAAATGCTGCGCATGCACGCAGTACCACTACATGCATATACATATCGATAAACATTGCTCTATAAATATTCTGAAGTTAGTTTCCCTGCAGGAATACTTGATGTAGAAAATTAGAAGATTTAACAAGCTTTCTCTCAAAGTGAACTAGTTAAGAACTAGTTCAGAAGTAATGCTAATCCGTTCAATCGGTGAATTAGAGTATAATTTGGTTACGTGGTATAAAGTAAAACAAAATAAAAACGAAGAGTAAACTAGTTGCCAAATGAACTAGTTTGGAACTAGTTAAGAAATAGTTTATTACTGGAGTCAGTTCTGGAGAGAATAATTACATAATAAAACAAAATAAATACGAAAAGTAAACGAAATGTAAAGAGCACTAGTTGAGAACAGGCCTAAAAGCACTAGAGAATAAGCTACTACAGAATAAAACAAATTGAAAACGAACTAGTTAAAAGTGAACTAATTTGGAATCAGTGTAAAAGTAATACAAATGATGTCAATTGCCGAGTTAGAGAATAATTTGATTACATGAGTGAACTAGTTATAAAGTGAACCAGTTTGGAACTAGTGCAAAAGTAATGTCAATGGTATCAATTGCCGAATTAGACAGCAATTTGGTTATGAGTGAACTAGTTATAAAGTGAACTAGTTATAAAGTGAACTAGTTTTGAACTAGTGCAAAAGTAATGTCAATGGTGTTAACTGGCGAGCTCGAGAACAATTTGGTTATATGTGTAATCTAATTATAAAGTGAACCAGTTTGGAACTAGTGCAAAAGTAATACGAATAGTGTCACTTGCCTAATCCGAGAACAATTTGGTTATATGAGTGGACAAGTTATAAAATGAACTAGTTTGGAATTTGTGCAAAAGTAATACCAATGGTGTCACTTGCTGAATCCGAGAACAATTTGGTTATATGAGTAAACTAGTTGTAAAATGAACTAGTTTGAAACTAGTGCAAAAGTAATCCCAATGGTGTCACTTGCCGAATTCGAAAACAATTTGGTTATATTTACCATAGCTAGTATAACATAAAACCGATTGAAAACGAAAGTTTAACTAGTTATAAAGTGAACTAGTTTGGAACTAGTTTAAAAGTAAAAAAAATAGATTAATCATAAACTAATCACTAAAAAATAACTAATTACGCCGTAAAAGTTGCATCAAATTCAGTTTTATGTCAAGCAATGCGATAAAGTAAGTAAGTCAAAAATATGCATTCCACACAAATCGATTGTTGTTATTGTATCAGCATAAACATTTCCAAACATATACGGGGAATGCTGCTGAAGTGGCAGTTCTTGGCCGAATATAAATCTGGGTAGTTCCGGTTATGTAAAACCGATTGTCGTGGGAACTCACACAAATCGATCTTCGCTAATGCTTTCAGGCGCCTAGTGCCTAGTGCCCGTCCAAGTTTTTCGCCTCAACGATCCCCAATAAAATTTGCCCGCTTGTACAACAATAAATGTCTCTTCAAATTGCATTATAAAAGTCTGAGGGCAAAATTTATATTTGAAGTCATTTATTGTATATTATTTTTGATAAACTATTCGCTTTTGGGTCCAAAATTTTAAAACTTTCATCGCAAAAGAATCTAATCGTTCTGAACTAATACTGTCTTCGGCAAGAAGGATCCTGTAGATATCCTGCTTTATAATTATTAGCGTTTTTTCGTGTTGAATAACATTTTTGTAAAATTATTTGACTATTAATCAATTGGCTTTCCGACAGGGTTTGTGGGCGAACTAAAAAAAATAAATTCTTATAAGTACATATACAAACACATGTAAACTTAAACATACATACATGCACTCATACATAGATGTATATTTAGAATGTTTTTCAGTGCAATCAAATAAGGTCCGTCGCTGTCACTCATAAATGAGTGTCATTCATATCTAGTGCTAGTTGGCTTTCAGTTCGTCAGCCGGCGCGGCAGACAGCTTTACAAAACAAAAATTAATGTTTTTTATTGGCCATCGTACTGGTCTCAATGGAAAAGGTGCAAAGAGTGAATTAAGCCAGGCTGAAGTTGTGATGTGGAAAAATAAAATAGCAACAGTTTGTTGCTTTGCATTGCAGTTAGTATATTCGGACTAATACATATATAATTTTTATTTATGTATGTATTTACATTGTTTGCTTTTGTTCTTAGCGCACACTCAAGGTTGTTTGGCTGTGTCAAAAGACAAAGAGCTATGTTAAAAAAGTACAATACCAAGTCCACTTCGGCAATACTTGCATTGGTGGTAGTAAAGGCCTGCACTTTCAACTGTTGTAATGTGCCTGTGTACATAGTTTTACAAAATCAACAATTTTTATGCTGTGCATGCCAAAACATTTTAAAGTGCAACATTTTAGTTGGAAAAATTCTCAAAATGTACAAAAAATGTCTGTAGGGAATTCTCAATCAAGTTGAGGTGTGATGCTTTTGGTGGAAGCTTTTAAAGGGGGTATTCCCATGAACGGCGTGCGAAGAAAGGAAAAGTTCGGGACTTTTTTTTATGGAAAAAAAACTTCAACTATTTTTCTGTTTACATTAGATTGTTTGATATTTATTTTATAACTGTATAAAAAATAAAATTAAAATATTTAAAAAGGGCGAAGATATGGCCCCACAGGTCCTCAAAGAAGTAAAGGTATACTCATAAATCAAGCTACTTTTCTTTAGTTCTTATAATTTTCATTAATTTACTTAATCAAAATTAAACAAAAAAATGTGGGTAGCTCATTGAATTTTGTTCTAATAAACTGCAAGTTTGCAGTGCGTAAAACATGGCGCTAATTTTTTTTTTTTTTTTTTTTTGCTGACGATATTTTCTCCTCATTAAAACAATTTTGCGCATTCAATAAATGGTTTAAAAGCACAACACCATCGAGCAAAGCAATTATCAAAAATCAGTTTATATTATGAAAGAAGTATGCCAAGAACTGTCCAGATAGTTTGATTAAAAATGTCTGAACAGCATCGCGGCTGGTGAAAGCTCTAAACAATTTATCTCTCAGGGTAATTGCTGGATGGGTCGGTGGATTTTGGCTCTGCTTTTATTGCACTCTTAAAGCACAATTAAAGCCACAAATACAGCTTTTCTTTCCTCAAAAATGGGTATTTTTTTATGAAAAGTTGACTAATTGCATTTGATTTAAAAAAATTATACTCAACCGTACCAGGATTTTAGTCGGCAATGCGTCAAGTTTTCTATGTCCCGATTTACACACAGAGACATCTGGAAGCGAGACACTAGAAATTCTCTTTTGATGTTTCATTCGCGATCACACGGGCAAAATTCTTTTCGGCAACATTTGTCGCTTTTGACGTTTACTTCTCTTATTTTGACAATACGAATAAGAAGCACAAAACTGGGCGCCAGTATGGGAAACCAAAACCCCTCTCTTCCCAGTCCGTGCTTCTCCAGCGAAGCAGGATGTTTCCCGGTATAAATCGAGACCAGCACTCTAAATCATTTTTTTTTTTTAATAAGCAAAAAAGTTTGTCGAAAATCAAATTGGATGATTAAATTTGTGCCACCTTATATTTTGACACTAACAGTTTTCCACGCGCAAAATTTGAATTGTCAGTCATTTGCATACCTCAGCGAAATCATATATGTCTGCGGAGACAGCTTAGTCAAAATTTTTTTTGTTTCAAAAGTGCTGCTGAAAACGCCATTCCAACACAGAGATATGAACGTTTCTGTTTGTGGGCTAAAATCGAAGATGAGAACTTGGATAATCCTTGGCATGTATGTAGCAGCAGGTTTCCCAAAAAATCACGAATTCCATCCTGGAATTAATCTTGTGCTAACTAAGATCAATAGTACGCTACGAGGTAATAGTGAGAGTAATCATTTGGTGAGTGTAATGTGAGAGTTAGTGAGAATAATCACTTGGTCGCCTCTTAGCCTCGAATTCATCACGCTGGATTTTTTGCGAGGTACCCGGAGAAACTGATGTTATGCGGAGGATTTAGGAAAGGTCCTGAAGATTAATTAATCTACCTCAGAGTCCTTCGTTAGATAGAACCAGAAGCCTTCAAGAAGCTCTTGAGAAGTTGAGTTGCACAAATGCGCTACTGCGAAGCCAGCAGCGTCAAATGGTAGAGGCATGAAATCGTATTCCATAGATAATATGCAAGTTTACTATTTCTAACAAAATCATTGCAAGCCACATTTTATTTAATTTTTAAAAATATATGTATGTATGTACATGTCTTTGGACCACCAGCACGCTTGGGGTATAATTAAATGAACGAAGTGTAATTGTCAACTCATGACACAGATTTTTTATTACAACTCGAAGACAGACATATGTAGGTATGTATACATATATCACTCACTTGTATGCGTTACTCGGTATGCCGGTTTATTTCATTCCATTTTACTTCAAATTAATAAAACGAAAATGTTATTTATATTATCTTCATTATTATTATTTTTCCCCTTGTGTTGGCGTAAGCGGATATGTATAGTTCTAATCCCATGAAACGCATATTTATTTCATTGGCAGTACAATAGAATGTAGTTTTTTGAAAGCACGGCGTCTATTTGTAAACAGATACATATAAGTAGATTGCAAAGCGCTGAATACATACAAACATTTATTTTTAAACAAAATTAAGGTTAAAGGTTTGCTAACAAAACTAACTCGTTTGCTTGGGCTTGCACTCGTATGCTCGTGTAATTGTAAGTCCGCCTTATGCTGGAAAACTGGTTGTTATGAAAAATATGATTTAATGTTTTTGTGCATGTGTATGTATGTATTTATGCAGGTACAGATATATTTTTGGCGACCACTGACTGGCGATTATCTCGTTTTGGTGTATTTTTTTTTGTTTGGTTTTTTGCTGTAATGTCGTGTGCCAAAATAAATATTGATTACCCTATGACTCATGCAAAATTGAATTTTTTCATTGAGTAAGTATTGGTTGTACTTACCTTTATGACGTATATTAGGACGGGTCAATCTGTACGAAAGTATTTTTTTGATATTATTCCAAGTACATTCGGCAAGAATGGTTAACAATTCAGGAGCTCGCTCTGGACACTGTGGAGCGAAAAAAGAGGAAACAGTGCGTGCGGAAAGATAGACTCTGAGCTTGACCTTCAGCGAGAGGCACTGCACATTGGCACCCTAGCCAGTAGAGTGGATGGACCTCACAATGACTTCTGCAGGAGTTGTGGGGATGATGATGAAGAAACAGAGACGGTACAACACCTCCTCTGTGAATGCTCTCCACTTCAAAGAAGTCATGCCAAATATCTTGGCGATTATTTCTTTGAAGGCCTGGAAAATTTTCACAATGTCTCACTGAAGCGACTAGTTACCTTCTTAAAAATATCTAAGTGTTTTAAACAACTTAGTTAGGGGATAGAAATCAAATGGAGGTACCACAATGAGCCTTAGCCTTGTCTTGTCTTAGACAACCTAACCTATCCTAACACAAGCAGTTTCGGACTCTACATAAATCTACCAAGTATAGCTTTAAAGTCATTTTCAAGCCCGCCTCCCGCTCGAAATAATCTTTAGAACTAAACTATTCTCAACTTTTTTCACATGATTTTATGTAGAATCCGACACTGCTAGGAGCGATCTAGAAAAAATTGTTCCCTACAATCGGCCCGCCCTAATCCATATGTACGAATGTGCTTTGTATAATCGCTTAAGTGGGTTTAATTTGATAATTGAATCAATAGTGATTTCTGTTGCCCTCAACTGCATTGTACTTGCCTGTACATACGAGAACAAATATATAATCCCACAAGTTGCTTTGTATGGAAATTAAAAACTCAAAATTGTAGACTAAAGATAAAAAATTATTAATCGTTTTTGCGTGTCTAGAGAAAGGAAATTATATGATATTGAGGTCAGTTTGTAATTAAGTGGAGGCAAGGAAGTGAATTGCAATAATTTTGGTTCTAGTACCGAAAGCAGAAACGAAAATATTTAAATAATGAACTTTAGTTTTCATACTTTACACCATCGTAGGAATGGAGGTCAAATATGTATCTTTATTACTCTCTTGCTAACAACGAGTAAAGCGTCAGATACAGTTTATGTTTGTTTTTTAGATGAGAAGGTTGAAAATACCTAATACTTCACAATTGAAAATCCTCCTCGTTTGGAACCGTCGTCGCCCAATCTGCAACTGCTTACGCATTACTTCAGCGTGGCGTTCCATCTTTCTCATTTACAGTTCCATGCTTGCGTGCCTGTATCCAGGTACCGCATTTTCATCTACAAATTTTTTGCTGCGACACCACTGATGGTTTCCTACGTTTCCTCCCTACTCAGCATCATTTTCAGTGGGTATGTGACCGACTACTTCATTTGACGTTCTTGTTCCCAACGCTTGCTTTGGAAAAAGATGTGTTCTGTGTCGTCTTCAACAGCATCGCCGCATGTGCATGTTAAGTGTTTGCATTTCTCTATTTTAAACAGATATTTCTGGAAATACCCGTGCTCCAAAAGCATTTGGATTGTATAAAAATTGACTTAACCGAAGTTCCTGCTGCACCATATAGCGACGTCTTTTATGAGCCTAGCCGTCCATCTGCCACATGCTTCGTTTCTCCAGTGGGATTACCAAGCGCTTCATTCTTTATATCGAACGCTGCAGGTTTGCTGACTCCTTCTTCCACTCCCACTTTCATTGAGCGTCCACAACTTTTTCCTCTCGAAGGCCAGGCTTACTGGTATCGGTATTGAAACGCTTATCACTTGAACAGCTGAGCCTGATACTAACAGACACTACTAACTTTCAGAGCTATCGTTCGTTGTAACGTTGCTAGGAGCTTACATTGCTAGCGCGTTTGCCCACAGTTCAGCTCCAAATAAGAGAAAGAAGCGCGTGGTAGCCATCATTATTTCCCGTTTCCTTTGGGTTGGTCCCCCTATGTTTGCCGTCAGTCTACTTAGAAGGGATGTCATCTTAGCGGCTTTCGTGCTGCTTCTGACTTTATTTGGACTAAAATTATGCTTGGCTCCAGTTTTATGCCTAGGTGCTTTAGAACCTTATTTGTGTTTAGCGTGTTTGAGCAAGTTTGCATACTAACTAGCGGAATGTGCTTCTTGGTTGGTTAGAAATATTAGCTCCGTTTTCTCTGTGCCTAATTTGAGGTCTCGTGAAGCTAGTCACGTTTGTGTCCATATCATAATTTGGTTAAGTTCTTTACGAGCTTCTTCCGAGTTTCGCGCCGAGATTACTGCGGCTATATCACGTTGTTTTTGTTGTAGCAGCATAAACATTGCCCATACATATACGGGGAATGCTGCTGAAGTGGCTGTCCTTGGCCGGATATAAATCCGAGTCGTTCTAGTTACGTAGAACCGACTGTCGTGGGAACGTGCGGCGATATCAGCTGCGTATCAGATTAGACAGGTACTATCGGGCATTTCTATATTGAATAACTCGCCGTAGCTGATGTTCCAAAATTGGCACCAAGAATTCATCCTTGTGCCGCTCCTGATGGGACGTCTATAAAACGAGAACCCTCTGCGGTTCGATAGACGAGTTTGCGATCACGCAAATAATTCTTTATTGTGAGGAGTTTTGAATCTTAGCTCTAAGTCAGCTAATATGTCGTTGTTGAAAGCCTTCCTTACATCTAAGGTGGCAAGAGGGACTATGATTCTGAATTGAATGCTGCTCGTGCTTTCCAGAACTCTCCAAAAAGCGACACATGGGGCGTATTCTCAACGCACCTCCTTTCTGCTCGATGCCAAAGATTTGGTTGGTTAGGCGTGATTTTTATTCATCGAAAGAAAATTGCTCCTGAAAATTTAATTGGATACCTGCAGCCTGCGTTCTCTAAATGTCATACGTGCAAATGCTTTCAGCTCTTTATGAAAAGCTACATATCTGTCATAGGGTCTACAAAAGTATTTTACTAGTAAACAAATCCAAATTTCCCATTCCACCTCAATGCGTAATGCTTGTAACGACAAGCAATTTAGATTTGTATCATTTGCTGCATTCTCCTCATCTCAGAAATCATCATAAAATCCGTTTCAAACTCACTTATTAAAAAGCCGTCAACACTCATGACATACCTACTCGTACATACATATTTACACTGCACCTATTTATAGACAAGCAAATATGCCTAGGTGGCCGAATCAGAACGAACGAGTGAGTGCCTACAGACACATTTACCCACTTACAATACATTTCATGCAGTTTGTGATTTCACACTCATAAAGATTACATACATACTCGTACACATACACACACACATCGCATTTGCGCTCCTTGCGAATTGTGATATCCATAAAATTAAAGTGGAATTAAAGTGTTTTGTGCTGCCACAACTGATTTTGTGGCAAAATGAATTTGTTGTTTAAATTAAAGTTGTGGCCACTTTTAATCAACTAATTGACATGACTCAGCAGCAGCGTGAAAATATTGTTGGATGATACATTTGCAGTAACTCAAGAACTTGGCAGGCGTGACTTTGAGAAATATTTAATCTGCGCATGCGTACTGCTTTTTAGTGCAATTCTCATCACCTGCCAGCTGTCAGGTTATCCTCGTTGCAGGCGTCTGGTTATAACAGACGTCACAGGAGTTCGTATATATGTACATATGTGCATATGCGTGTAGATATGTTATGACATGTAAGCACTCGTATATGCGTAAGTATGTCAGCGCATAGCGGTCGAAATGAAAATGAAACCGTGGCGCAAATGAATGATGAAAAAATATAATGGAATTGAAAAAAGAGCAAAAATTGCAGCGAAAAAGCGAAAGGAAGGTGTATGTGAACGGGGAGACAAAAAAAAAAGAAAAGTTAATTGGCATTTAACCACAGAATGGCCTTGCCACACCAAGCAGCAACGGCGTAAATGAGCAAAAGCACTTGCTTCATACCTGTTTTTATGTTATGTGGATACGTGCATATGTCTTTGCATGCATTAGTTAACATATGTATGTACATGCCTGCATAAAAGTTGATACATATGATACTCTGTATCTATGCGTGTGTGCATGCATGCCTAGGCTAGAAACTATTGTTGGGACACACACTGCTGCCCTATTAACTATCAGAGAAACAAAAAAATAAAAAAAAATTATAAAAAAAACAAAGAAAATAAAAAAAAATACAAAAAAAAATATTTAAGAAATAAAAATACAAATTTTTATTAAAATAAAATTTAAAAAAATTAAAAAAATAAAAAAAACAATTACCTATTTATGGAATAGAGCAGTTTTTGAATTAAAAAAAAACCTTTTTTAAATAAAAAAAAATTATAGTTAAAAAAAAATTTTTTAATTGAAAAAATAAAAAAAAGCAATAAACTATTTATGAAATAAAGCAATTTTTGAATTAAAAAAAAACCATTTTAATTTAAAAAAAATTTATAATTAAAAAAAATTTTAAAAAATTAAAAAATAAAAACAATTAACTATTTATGGAATAAAGTAATTTTTGAATAAAAAAAATTATAATTAAAAACCAAATTTAAAAAATTCAGAAAATAAAAAAACATTTACCTATTCATGGAATAAAGCAATTTTTGAATTAAAAAAAAAAATTAAAAAAGTTAAAAAAATAAAAAAAAACAATTAATTATTTATGGAATAGAGCCATTTATTACGTTGATAAAAATTCACATAATTTCAGCGAAAAAATGTTCTCAGTTTTGTAACCCTCCGCTAGGCACATGGATCTAAGCAGACTGGCTTTTTCGACTTTGAATGTGAATTTAACATATTTGTATTATAGGTATTATTATATTATATTCTCTATATTCTATAGCTAACAACTTGAGCTACCAGGTAAAAATTTTTGAATTTCTGTCAATTTGGACCTTTAACCTTATAAAAATCATCAAACTGGCCGAAAAAACAAAGCCGGGTGCCTAACCGCAGGTTTTAAAAAAGTTGTCCAACGGAGGGTTTAAGCCCACCTAACAAAATACAGAGCAACTTTTAAGTCGTAATTCCTGCTCGCTTCATTTTTAATGCTTTAGTTTACTGCTATATTTGATTTCCTGTCAAGATCTCTTTCTTTTTCTTTCTATTGAGCCCTCACTGTTGTGGGATATCTTTCACATGCGCCGTTGCAAAATTACAAAAACGCCATATATTCGCAAGTTTTTACTATTTAATTACTTCTTTTTTATTTTCAATATTTTTTTTTGGAAAAATATAGTTGATTCTATGAAAACAAAAACTATTTTATTTTCAGTTTCGCACTTTGTACAAAATTTATATATAAAATCGAAAAATATGCCCCAAATTTTCAAACTTTTTAATCGGCATTTGTAGACAAATTTCGTGTACGCAGTTTTCTAGTCCATTAAATTTTTTTTTCTAATGTTTTCTTTCATTATTTTTTCACACGCATACATTTCATTCTATAACGAAATCCACGTAAATCTAAGTTTCCAACTTTGTGCGAAATTTTCAAACATTCATCCAATAACCATGAAAAATATTCAACTCTCATTCAAAATTTCTGTATGTACTTGTACGGTTTCATCCCTTATTAAATTTTAACATAATTAAGTTGAAAAAATTATCCTCAAACCAGGAATAAAAAACGCTGAACAAGTCGAATCATATCAGTCCATCAGCCTTTTGCCTATTACCTGTAAAGTAAAGATTAAATAAAACCAAATAGAGCTCAATTTCAGGCAAATTTATTTTATCTCCTTCAAAATATGACCCGTATGAAGCAGCACTCATGTACCAACGTTTAACCCAGTCCTCCATGCACCCCTGGTAGGCAAACGAAGGGATGGCCTTCAGCTCCTTCGTCGCATTCTCTTTGATCACCTCTATCGACTGAAATCTCCTTCCACGAAGTGATAATTTCAACTTGAAAAACAAAAAGAAGTCTCACGGGGCCATATCAGGTGAATACGATGCTTGCACGATGGTATTTACTTAGTGTTTGGTCAAATAGTCCAGCACAATTTGGGCTTGGTGCGATGGCGCGTTATCATCATGCAAAATCCAATAATTGTTTGCCCACATTTGCCGCCGTTTGCGACGTACAGCATCTCTCAAACGCTTCAGAACGGATAAATAATATTTTTTATTGACTGTGTGGCTCGATGGAAGGTACTCATGGTGCACTACGCCTTGGCAATCGAAGAAAATAGTCAACATCACCTTCCCGGTACTTTTTGATCATAGCGTAATTTAGATATATGTGGAGGTTTTTCACGAACTTAAGCACTTTCTTGTTCCTTTTACTGCACATTTTGATCTTTCCAAAGCTGAGCAGGCCTTTCTCTTCCTCTGCCGAGGGGGACTTATTTTCATCTAGTGGAACCGGCAATTTCAAGAAACTTGTAGCTGAAAGATTCAGTTCACGAGGTATAGCGGAGGCGGCAGTATCCCATTTAGCACTCAGTGAGCGCTGGCAGGTTCGCTCTTTAATTAATAAATCGGCTAATACGAACTGCGTTGGGATGATGAAGTTTGTTGTTTTTATGAAATTTTGTGTCTTCCTATTTCCCCATTTTCTACAGATCTCTCTTGTATGCGCTTTGGTAAATCCGCAAATGGGTATCGAACCATGAAATATCAACTGAGCGCTGATTTTATTAGGTGGCGCGTTTTCTCTGAAAGTTTCATAGTGGAATTCTCTACACTTGTCGAGTTATATTGTGTTTCAAAAATACCAAAATAAAACATGAACAAAAAACATTGTTTTTTAGAAACAAAAAAAAACAAAAAATTTATAAACAAAAAAATTTGTAAAGAAAAAAATTTATAAAAAAAAACTTTTTTAATTTTTTACCAAAAAATATATTATAAAATTTCACTTAAGTAACTCTCTAGTTATTAGTCTTTTTTTCAAAATTCTATCAATTTACCTCTTAAAGTTTCATAGTAAAATTCTTATAACTTATATTGTTTTTTAAAAATACCAAAAATAAAAAATTACTAAACAAATTTTTTTTGAAACAAGAAAAAAAAAGTTTTTATAAATATCCAACGTTTTTTTGTATTTTCGCCCAAAGCATAAGCTATAAATATTCACCTAAAAAAACTCTCTACCAAAATTTTTCACATGTCATAACTCTCAAAATTATTAATAACACTGTGCGACAGTGAAAATATACTTTTATAGAGACCTAGTACAACTTGTAGGTATAGTAAAACTAAGAAACATGGTATAGGAGAAATTTCCAATACACCCCCAAAATCTCATTTTATGGCCATAAAACCGTTTTTCAGTAGGTTGATGTGAACAATCACTCCTAACTTCGCCAATTTCCATCTCCGATTTCGAATTTGTTTTTTTAGTTCGAAAGAACAAAAACAAGCATTTTTGACAGTGTGTTGACAATTTTTCTGAAATGACAACTGACGAGACTGTAGACGGAAGTATTAGGAATTTTTTTATTTTTTCTCTATTTTTTCAACTTTGACATAATTTTTGCGATATTATCCGATATTGAGGATTTTTTTAGTACACTACTGTTATAGTAAATTTAATTTTGCGTCGAATGAGCTATATTTGACTGTAATTGAATTAAAAGTATAAGAGTTGTGGGAGTTTTAAGATTTTTTTTTTTACTAATTTGATATGTAGGCATCGAAGCATGAAAATGATAACAAGTGTCATTATAAACACATAATATTTATTGGAGTATTGTGCAGTGCAGCACTGTACGGTATGTGCGGTACGGTGCAGTACACAACGGAACTGGTTCCAAACTAAAAAATGCATTGGAAACGGTCCTTTGGAGTTTAGTATGGTACGGTACATTTGTCATTCTCTTCATCAGTTTTGAATACTTCTCTGGAAAAATTCGATCATCATCATTCATCTGAAGTCGTCATCAACTAAATTCCATTGTTTAAATCGAGAAGCGAGCGTTTCAGATTGTCTTCCCGTCCGATAGAAGTAAATCACGAGAAAGATCCTGAAAATCTGAATTTGATACAATGTGTCGTTCTGAAGACTTAGAACCAGACGGAAAGTACTCTTCATCATCAGGTTTATTGTTATCACTTTGATCATCATCAGCAATGAGTTGAACTTCCTTCAGTTCACGTCCTGCAGTTGAGTCAATCATATCGTCCAAGACTACGGGGTTCTTAACAATTGCAACATCAGCATACTTTATGTGCTTTCGAGCTTTATAATGATGGCCGTTTACGTCCGTTTTATAAAAATAACAATCATCTGGTTTATGATAAGGCTGACGATGCCACATCATCGGAGAATATTGAGAAATTCGACTTTCTGGCAACGTTTTGATTTATATCTCTTGAATTTCAATGAAACAAACAATAAAACTTTGACGTTTTAATAAGGTTAAATTATAATAACAAACTTCTTTTCTTAATCAATGTACAGTGTGGACTTTGGTACACTTGGGAGCCTTTTCATATTTCCATATGTCAGATATTTTCGTAAGTTCTAACCAGTTCTGTTGTATGCAGTACAGTGTACTCTTATGTATACATATACACTCCAATAAATATTACGTATCTATAATAACGCATCAATCAAAACACGTCCTTATTCCCATTTAGCGTAAAGTTATACCTTCATACCAAATTAGTAAAAAAAATAAAATCTTGAAACTCACACAACTCTATTAATTTTAACTCAATTACAGTCAAATATAGCTCATTCGACGCAAAATTAAATTTACTATAACAGTAGTGTACTAAAAAAAATCCTCAATATCGGATAATATCGTAAAAATTATGTCAAAGTTGAAAAAATAGAGAAAAAATAAAAAAATTCCGAATAATTCCGTCTACAGTCTCGTCAGTTGTCATTTCAGAAAAATTGTCAGCACACTGTCAAAAAGGCTTGTTTTTGTTCTTTCGAACTAAAAAAACAAATTCGAAATCGGATGGAAATTGGCGAAGTTAGGAGTGATTGTTCACATCAACCTACTGAAAAACGGTTTTATGGCCATAAAATGAGATTTTGGGGGTGTATTGAAAATTTCTCCTATACCATGTTTCTTAGTTTTACTATACCTACAAGTTGTGCTAGGTCTCCATAAAAGTATATTTAATTTTTTTTTTTTGTCACACCGTGTAATCTTTTGTAAACTTTATCAGTTTACTTTTTTCTAACAAAAAAAATTTTTCGAACAAAAAAAAATTTTTTTCTAACAAAAACAAATTTCTAATTTGTAACAAAAAAATTTTTTAAATATTTTTACCAAAAAAATATGTTGTGAAATTTAACTCTCTACCAAAATTTTCAACATTGTTTAAATCTCAAAATTATTAATAATTTTTTCAATTTACCTATTAAAGTTTCATAGTGAAATTCTCTTCACTTTACGAGTTATATTGTTTTTCAAAACTACCAAAAATAAAAAAAATTAACAATAAAAAAGAAACATTTTTCTAACAAAACAAATTTTTCGAACAAAAAACAATTTTCTTCTAACAAAATTATTTTCTAAAAAAATTTTTTCTAACAATTCCTTTCTAACAAAAAAAAAGCTTTTCTAACAAAATATTTTTTTTCTAACAAATGAAAATTTTTCTAAAAAAAATGGTTTCTAACAAAAATATTGTAGTTTCTAACAAAAATGTTTCTAACAAAAATATTTTGCTAACAAAGTTTTTTTGTTCTCACCCAAAACATAAATTATATTTCAACATTACATAAACTTCAAAATGAAAATTTTCAAAATTTTTTCAGTTTACCTCTTAAAATACTCAACTCCACAAGTAAACCAATTTTCAGCGAAATACTTGGATCAGTTGACGTGGAATCACTCTTTGTTTTTACTTTTTGTTTTCTATCAATGGGAACTGCGACATTTTCCTTTTTGGTGGCGTGTAAGCCGTCATTCGGACACACGACGTTCGGCATAACTGCACATTGCGTGGCGAAACACGCGCCCGACTAACTCGACCATTCAAACAACGGCACTGGCGTCCAACAGCTACGCAGTTACATACCCACACACGCACATACGTACATAAGCGTTGACCAACTGGCCAACTTAACAACTCGCGCGCATTGCATATGCGAATTTTTGTAAGTAGAAGAGTTGGGTGTGCGTGAACGCAGGCCAGCAGTCACTCGACTAGCCAGTTTAACGCAGCTCGCTGGCAATCAGTGCGGCGCACACACTGCGTTTATTATGCTTGCAACATAAACTAACCTTGAAAGAACTTACATAATTACATATGTATGTGGTGAAAATGAAATGCAATAAAACACGCAAAGAAAATATGAAAAACAAAAATAATAATAAGAAACGGGAAAAGACACGCAAACGCCTATGTTGGTAATTCGCATTTACTGTAAACACTGCAAGTCAGAGTAAACATTTTTTAAAATACATGCATACATACACACATATGTGTTAAAGCCTGATTGTGTTTGTGTATTTTTGCTTAATATCACAAGATTCCTTTTTTTTACCTTTAAAGCTGTTGCGTCTGTTTACCACTTTTACTGACCCTTTTTTCTGTACTCAATTCACGCATCCGTGCTACTTTGCCATCCGTGTGTGCGCTTTAAGTGCTTCTTCAATCGTTCCTGTTTTCCTGCCTCCTTAGGCGCTCCATTACTCCTGCGCTGTCTGCTGTACATTGACCTGCACTTATCGATTCTTATATCAGCCAGCCTTCTTTCAATGACTTCCTGCATTCGATTGGTTCTTTCAATATTTGCTTTGCTCTGTTTAAAAAAATTCAGGAAATAATTCAGGTATTCGGTAATAATTGATTCGGTATTTAAATGTGTGTGTGTGTGCGGTTGTGATGCGCACATACTCGTACGCACTTTCATAGTGTATGGTAAGCAGCGCAAGGTCATTGGGCTAAGGTAACAGCGCAGCAAAAGCAAATGCCAGTCAGTGAAAAAGAACGTGAGCAGAAAAAATTACAAATAAAACTTTAATTCATTTAATACTCATACTTACTTACATTTGCACATTGAAACAAAAGACTACAACAGCGAACTAAATATAATTTTTATGAAGTCAATGCGCACAAAGCGATAAGCAATTCTGCATATGCATGAATATGTGTGTGTGTGTGCGTATCCATATGTTTACATGCATATGCAAGTGTGCATGGCTGCCCCTGAAATACATGGCGTGTGGCATATGAAACAGCCGGGCATGACAAGACCTACGGCTTACAAGCAGCCGCTGTGACAATGGAGAGGACAAAAGACTTAAGCAACAAACTTGCAGGCGTTTAATATTTTTCGCTGATTAAAAAAAAACATAAAGTGATGACGTTTTTTTAATTAACGAGCTCATTTCAAAATGCTATCAATACTTGAAATGCCACTTATCAGCACATTAAAAAGTGATGTGATGAAATCTGTGTTTTCAAGTGTTAAGAGATTCAGAAAAAAGGTGCGACAAAAGGCGCTTATTTACGAGGAACAAAAGTTATAAACCAAATCTCCTTTTGAGAAGACTAAGGTGGTAATATGGTAGAATAATGGGCAACGAATCAATTTCTTTTGATGTAATCTCTCCATGTGAACTGCAATAAATAGTAAAATAGCAAAAAAACTAAAAAAAGCGATTGTACGCCATTTTGGTAATGAAACGTTAGGCAACATTGCACGCACTGATATACTATATTTTTTTATTAGGTTAGCAAATAATTGAATATTGCATTATTTCTCATGGAATCCATAAATATTTTTAGCAAAAGAGGAAGAGTAATAATATTATTTTGGGGAAAAAGAAATCCATTATTTTTATTTTTTATTTTGCGCAAATGATTTAAAACTTATTTATGGTCTAACCAATAATGTGCTAAAGCTTTTAAAAAGCCCTAAAATAAAGGGTACCTCATCAGGCTATGCGCAATAGATCTATGTTGGTCGCAGTAGCTAATAATAATAATAATGGTCTAGTTTTAGCTGCTGGGCGTTGCTATGACTACTAAAATGCGCATCAACTTCGATTATTTCTGTAAATTGATCGACATTATTGACATTTTCTTTAACATCAAATATGTCTAAACGAAGTCTACGAAACCAAAAGTGAACGTAATTAGCTGTTACAGTAGTAGCACACAATTTCAGCTATACTGGCTTGCATTTTCGCCTTTATCGAAGGAAAACTGTAAAATGTATTGAATTTTCTCTCCGTTGACTTCCACTGTTAATACCCTGTAACTCAGAACTGAATGGCACAAAAAGAGTTTTTGAAATGAAACTTCTTAGGCGTCGATGGACGAGCGAGAATGGAGAGTAAAATTATAAGGACATGCAACGTTTTGGGCATTTTCGTTCCGCGAGAGAGAAAAAAGATATAACGTAGAGGAAAAGGAGAGAGAGAGCTATACCCTATATATATCTTAGATACACTTTAGGCTATTTTTCCTGAGTTTTTTCTTGTGGTTGCTAATTTCTAGTGAGAAATAATTGGCGCTTGTTTGTTGGTGCAAACTTGTAAGAAATATATTTTTGGTGCCTACTTTTTGGCGTTATATTTCCTTGGTGCCTATTGTTTGGGGCGTTTTTTGGTCCCAATTTTTTTGGGGTTTTTTATGTCTACTTTGTGGCGCTTATCTCCGTTTCTTGGCTAGTGCTTCCGGCGTCGGATTTATTGGTATTGCCTTGCGGTAATTTGTGCCGTTGCTGCGGTTCTGGAATCGCTGCGTTTGTGCGGGTGATAAACGTGCTCCGTTTTTTATTTTTGTAAATTTTGTCTATTTGTATTCTCTGCAAATGTTGTGAATTTATTTAGATATATATTCTTTCTCTCTCTCCCTATCTCTCTCTCTCTCTCTCTCTCTCTCTCTCTCTCTCTCTCTATCTCTCTCTCCGGTCTCTCCCTCTTTCTTTGTCTGCCTTAAAAGCTTCACT